>CACRXP010000020.1:718334-736730 GCA_902702965.1 Spirometra erinaceieuropaei | reverse complement strand
GCTTAAGCGTAGTAAATCGGCATTAATTTTTTCAACACAAACATTTGCGGTGTCCTTAGAGTATGAGTAAACACACTTGAGGTCATCGGCATAAGTAAAAGTTTGCGAATTTCCGAGTTCAGTCGAAATATCATTGATGTTACGGGCTTTCAGTGCCATTTTTGTCAGTTACACTGGGATTTGAATGTAGTCTTCAGACTTCTAAATACCGATCGATAGACCTTTAAAAAAGATTGATATACGAAGGATAACGAAGTGTTAGAGGACAACCCGCCACATAGAAGTACTTGAGAGGCCAGAGTTAACGTAGCCCCATTAGTGATGAAGAAGTTCGCGTACAGTGTAGTTCATAAGACTTAACAACCAAATATACTTCGATGTTACATTTGAAGATAAAATAAATCGACATTAAGTGGAATGGCAGTTCTCGAAACTATAACTTTCACTCTGTGGGACATGACTGTAGTGATACAGTGTTTTTGTTAATCTCATAGCCCTGGAACCGATGGTGTCCCAGTTAGCATTCTAAAAGCGGATGCAAATGTAATTTTCCATCCCTCTTTTACAAGATATTAAATCTCGCTCTCAAAAGTGAAATCTATTCTACTTTGTGGAAGTAATCATACATTTTGCCTATCCCTGAGCATGGCCAATCTAGGTCATTTGATGACTTTCGGCCAATAAACAATCTCTCCGCCGTTTCAAAAATCTTAGAGACATTGGTCAAAGATAAGACAATGTGTAACTCAACAGAGAATAACCTACTGAGCGCTGCACAGCATGGATTCCTCAAAGCTTGGTCTAAGGTCGCCTGTCAGCTCTCTATCTTTGATCGCGTTTTCCAATGTAGAGACAATGGTTTTGCGCTTGGATTAGTCTATTTCGACTTCACTAAAACCTTTGATCGTATGTGCTCTTGAAATTTTCCACTTTTGGAATAGATAAGAAACTTCTGAATTTAATCTCTTCTTACCTGGGTTGTCGTACACAAAGGGTTATGATTTTCAATGCTATCTCAAACCCCAAAATGCATGAGGAGTGAAGTCATTCAGGGTAGTGTACTCGGCCAGTTGTTATAGCATCGTGTTGGAGCTCTTAAAGAGAGACCTACAGGGCTTTGCCCAGTGGTGTCGCACATGGTGTATTTCCCTCTCGTCATAAATGCTCAGTCATGGCGGTTGGCGACGACCGCCAACCTCAAATAAGTATTGACTGTCAAGACATAAATGTGCCCTGGGGTTATTAAGGAGCTGGGTGTATCATACTCCAAGAGCCTCAGTCTTTCAGAACACTGTACCTTGATAATCTCCGCAGAACGACCGGGTTTATCCTCTGAAACTTTAAAACTAGCGATTTTAGAATGTATGTTAAACGCGGCCTGGAACACTCTTCATTTTTTATTTAGCCCCTGCGTGCTGCTGAGCAGAAGAAAATGGAATCCGTCCAACAATCTTTTACCAAGAGGGTTTTAACCCCGGAACACCGACATTTGTCTTGCCAAGAACGATGCCGGCATAGGGTCTTGATCCTTTATTGTTTCGTAGATTACAGAAGGGACTATTTTTTACTATTTAAGTTTTCATTTTATAGTACCTTTAACCACTCACTGCTGTAAGACAACTTGCCCACTCCCGACGTAACAGTCACCTTGAGATCTTTCTATTCCTTCTTCTGGCACGTACCGTTAAATATAGTCGGTTCTTTTCAGTAAATGTAATTGCTTTTTGGAAATGTGAAAGTTCCGCAAAATTATCGTTTATTTAAGAGAACTGTTACTCGATGTTTGCATTCAGAAAAACTCCCAAAAATTTTGGGTGCTGGATCTACTGATCGACTATACCGTAGCAATGGCGTTCGTGATATCTGATCCCTATGGCCGGTCTCACCATGGACAATTTCTTTAGCCATCGACGACAGTTGCTCTTCAGTGCTTCCGTTTGGTCGAGTCCCAACTTAGTGAGAAGAATTGGTGTCTGATAATAGCCGATACAGTGCTATCCCTCCCTTTCTTGACGGTCGGCATTTCATGGGCAGAAGTTTTTTTTCTCCTCAACCCACCAAACTATAAAAAACCACCGTCAACTTTATTTTTATTCTTTTTGACAGGAGTTTTTTTCACTGCTTACCGGAGTTGTGTTCAATCTTTCCAAGACAATGCTTGTAAACTGGCATTAAATGCAATTTATTATTATTATTATTATTATCGATTTAAGAAAATTGTCGGAAGACTAGACTGCTTACTCCGAGTTTGAAGCCAGATGAGGACGAGCTAGGAAAACGGTTTTATTCGTCACAGATGGTATCCCGATACGACGAGATAATGGACGGTAGCCTTCTCTCACTGCTGTGTCACAAAGCGGCAGGGCTGCTGACTGAGGGTCATCGGAAATGCAAACAGTGGCAAGGCGATCAACGGGAACAAGTTTATCATTGCGAAATGGGGAAAATTTCATTCTGAACTTGCTAAGTAAAAGACTCGAAAAAAAGAAAGCGGTTGCAGAATCCAACTTTCCAGCCATACCCCCTGTCTCCCAGATCTAGCAATTCTGTTAGCATGCTAGCAAAGAAACCAAGGAAATGCCTCTAACAGAATAAGTTTGTCAAGCAATTTCTTACAAACCTCCAGAATCGACTACAAAATTATTCTGCATAACGACCTAGAAAATGGTGGAAATATTAGCCTCAAAAATAATAATGCCTAGTTATGTTTGGGGAATTAAAGCAAACGCAGGCACTGTCCGACAATCAGATATGAATAAATATAATGGTTGGTGGTAGGTGGCTGTTGATGGCTGTGAAAATCGGCCGGCCAGTGCGAGGAATGTAAGGCCACAAAAATATTTTAAATATTTATGTTTATATATTTGCTGTTCTACATGTGCGTTTACAACTGATGAAAAATCTGGAGCAAACAAATTATAGCACCTCGCATTTGGCCTAGGATTGCTACGTTAAAGGAAGCTCCAGCTGTTTTTACATAAGAGTCGCTGCGATTTTTCATGACTTTTTGGAGTTTCGACCTTTGTTCTTTTTCCTTTTTAGACCTTTCGTCTGCGGTTAAATCGGAACAACGGTTCATACCATGCTAGCACATTTTACGGTCCCAAAGACTGTGATATAGTAGCATGGACGGGACATTTTACGGTCGTAAATGGCGTCAATAATTTGTACCTAATGGTGCAAACAATTTTTGGCACAGATAGCGCGAGTATGCTCCCAGCCTATTTCAATTCTAAAAACAGTTATGGAAGGAAGTTGTTATGAAATCACCGCCGTCCGCTCAAACTCCGTCCTCGTACACCCCACCCAAACGACTCGGCCAATCGTTGCAATTTTAACAGGTAACCCAGTCCAACCTGGTTTTCTGAAAATTAATTACTATAAGTAATTTGCTTCCACGAGTGTTTTCACGGATGGATACACGCAAGGAGCTTACTCACGATATACGTACTATCAGTTATTCGTGCCAAAAATATGTGATACAGTCGTCTAAGACTAAAAAAGGACTCCTTTACATCAATATGGCACAGTCCCTAGGACAGGGACGTGCGCTTACAAGGTATGCACCACTTCTTCGGCCGCTAGCTATCCGGCTTACTGACACACCACTAAATGCTTTTATCACTTTTTATGAGCGCTTTATAGTCATATTGGGAATCCATACGCACACAAAGAAGAGTTTACCGCTTACCATAAAAGGCGTCGCTCTGAGTGGGTCGCGACAACTTCGCGACCTAGACCTAAGATGACCTTCGTGATTCATTCCTTGATGCCGCACAGTTTGAGTACGTGTTTCACTGGACGGATGCACCCGAAGCCTAAGCGTCTGTTAGAGCCAAAATTCGTGGTTTTTTTCTAATTACTGACAGCTGTCACGCTGACTGCACAATTTTAACCTTTTTAAATACTTAACTGGCGGTAGCGGTTTCGAACTTCCACCGTGCTATGCGTACGCGTGGTTCTCATGTCTGGTATTTTTAATCGCATAATCAATCCGCCCGCCTGGTTTCTTAAATGCGCTCTAGGCGGTATTCGAGGCAGTTCTGCTGGGTTGTTAGATCCTTGGTCCTAAAAGTTGCAGGTTTTCGTTCTTACGAATTCCTAGGAATTCCTCTTCCAATTGGAAGCGATTTAAATCGCTTGAACAATTACGTCCGTACTGAAGTACTGAACTCTAAATACGTATTTAGAGTTACAAGGATTTAAGTATTATAAGTGGACTAAATTTATACCAACTGCTCTTTGGACCTCACGGTTTTCGTGCGTAGAGTCTTTTGTTCGATCGTCTGAACGCCGTTTGGGAACGTTATCTAGCGTTGTGATAACTTCTTAGACCCGTATTTCTGCTCCCACATGCATTTTGATTCCTCAGCTTTGCCTAACGACTGGTCAGCATGCTTGTGCACACTAACACTAGCGCTCTAATGTCTTTGAGCAAATGCAGTACATCTGCTGATTTTTAAAAATCGTTTGGCGTTTCATAATCTTGGGTGAAACTGTACGTTACAGAACTTTTATCTCTTGGCCGTCTTATTTTTTGCATTTTTTACGTTAATAGCATTCTTAAGACGAATTGAAATTTCAGTTCGCCTATCTTTTTGCACACTTATTGGATGACAATGGGCAAAGGCCTCTTCTTTAAGCGCAAAACGTGTGGTCTTATATAAATAACCTCAGATATATTTTCGTTTTTGTAGACCTTCTTTTGCCATGTAATGTGCCAGCTGAACTAATGCTCTTGATTCACATTCTTTGCGACGTATTCAATATTTCATATTTGATATTCTGAGAAGGATGTATTTTGATAGTATGTTCGTGATCTCGATGACTGTTGACTCGGAACGACTTGCCTCTATAAGAATCGAATCTCATGTCAAAGAAAGTATCGCATGTAGTGTTATCTCGACCAAACGATATTTGTGGAAGATTTTCCAAGCTTTGAAAACTAAACCGCGGTCGTTTTTCTGCGATCATTGATATACATCTGTTACGATGTGCATCGATGGCATTATCCGAAGCTCAGGATAATTGACAATACCATAGATCGTTAAAAATTAAAATCTTCCCTTCGAGTTTTCGGAGCTCTAAGTATGGCGCGAGATCGAGTGGTCGGATGAAGTCCCCTGCCATGTGCGAAAGTGCAATTTCTAATCTACCGAAAAGCATTCCTTCGACTATGGGAGAGTTTTTCGTTTTTTGGCTAACAATCTAGGTCTTCGTCAATCTTCAGGTTTAACCGGCCTAAAGTGATGTTGATAAACTTTGGTCCAATAAAATACTGATGGCTGTTTTAATAGACCCCGTTGATTTACCGTCTGAGCTGTGTGCGTTCGCATATATAGAGGAGGCGTGCCAATATATGTCTTATAGGAGGATAAGAGGCTCCCGGTTTTTCTATCATTGGTTTGTTGGTCTCAAAGACTTGTAAGTAGGAGCCGGTTTATGGAAGGCATTTTAATAAAATTAAAACCTTTCACAGGCTCTCTTATGCGCTGTTCTTGATGTCGGAAGTCATATGAATGGCCCGCCGCTCCAAACTGGGATCGAATGTCTGAAGCTGTTTGCTCAACGTAAGGCAAGTTTTTCTCATTCTCTATTGTCTCGGTTAGTTCTTCTCCCAGTCTAAAGATCAGTTTTCTCTGGTGCTGGCTGGCACAGAGGCCACTGCTAATGAACTGGCCGACGAGAATGGGAATTTTGCCAACATTTCTCTTATTCGAGAACTTGCCCCTTTTGACTGGGACATACTGGAATTGCTAAACAGTGATGTTGAAGCCACCACATTCACGGGAGACTGTAAGTTCATGTTTTCTGTGTCTCATCTCTCCAGTGATTGATGCTGTCTTTGTTGGGGTTGATCACCTCATGAAGAAGGCCAAGTAAGTCTCCGGAAAAATCCTCTATTTTCTAAAACGTACCTGACCAGGACCGCTAAGGGTAAACCAGAGAAACATGTTTTGTTGGTGAGCAATCTGGAAGGTGAAACGGATGTCAGTCAGTTGGACGAAGTCATCGATAGGTTGCAGAAGGCTGAAATTCTTCTCAACCTCATAGGCCTTCGCCTTCCTCCTGGTGGCGATAACGAAGGCCATCCTGGGAACTCTGCCGGTCCATCCACCAGCAACTCAGCCCCAACAGACTCTGACGGAAAGTCTTTCACTGGGGCGATGCTACAACGTGTTCAGGCATTTGGTCAAATTCTGGATGCCTTGGATGGAGAGAGCTTCGATTTTACGTTAGTGACCCCTATCTTTATAAATTTCGTATGCGATTTCATGAGCTAGGAAGCCTCAAACGCAAGTGCACCAGAGGTCGGGCTCAAAATTGTTTCGGAAGGGCAAAGGCATTTTAAGCTCGGAAAACCTTTTTTTCCGAGTGCG
Source organism: Spirometra erinaceieuropaei (assembly GCA_902702965.1). Classification (NCBI taxonomy): domain Eukaryota; kingdom Metazoa; phylum Platyhelminthes; class Cestoda; order Diphyllobothriidea; family Diphyllobothriidae; genus Spirometra; species Spirometra erinaceieuropaei. The sequence goes on along the minus strand of CACRXP010000020.1, from coordinate 730,350 downwards.
AATTTGAATGTATAATTCACCGCAAAATATATATAGGGGAGGATATTTTTGTGCGCGTTTACAATAAAGCAAATTTGGATGTTTATGGGGATTTGAAAACTGCAGAATTCATAGTAAAGAATTCATTTTTAACGAGTGCGCTTTTTGCAGACGGCAGGAAAAATGCACGTTTTAAAGCCAACATCTTAAAGTAATTGAAACATTTTGGAACTGTGCTGCATGATACTCAGTATGACAACCCCACCAAACAATCTGTTCTAACCGAGACCGTAAAGTTATTATTACATGAGGTAGGCCGCCTACTGCACTTGTTATTCATTTGTGTCTAGGTGATATATCTGGATGCTGTACATATGCTCGATTAATTAAACGTAGGCATAGCTAGGTACTGATAAGTGTCGGTGGTAAAGCGCACACTTTAAAGTCAGTTTGTGCTCCTGTGTCGACAGTGGTGAATCGACCACTGCGAGCGACGACGTCCATGGGCACATCAGCGGGGACTTGTGCGTGGATGAGATTAAGATGAGACAGACTTGCCCAACACCTACCACATTCTCCTCCCTCATGCATCCGGTCGCGATGACAAGGCAGTGTCATCAGTATCGACAGTAACAGTTAACTGTTCACTGGCTAGTTTCCGTCTCACGTATTTCTGGACGCCTCTGCTGACAAAAGGACGGCCGAAACTGTGGAGAGTTATTTGAATTTCTGTACCTGGTCATTCCAGTCGAGAACCTCCTCTTTTTCATATTAAGCTCTAACTCTTTTAGGCACGGTTTAGGTGGCTTGGGCTAGCCACTCCCACAGTCTTCCAGCCCAGTTGTTTCAGTCATAGTTCAGCTGACTTTGGCCGGTATTTGTCTGACTGGCCGCCGAATGTCCCTGCAGAGAACGAGACTGCCTAGTCTTTGGCACTTTCTAAGCATAACATAATCTCAGAATCTGGTGAGCTGTTTTGGGCTTCCGTGCAACAAAGTGCCCAGAGTGGATGACACGTGGGCTGATGTAAGTCTTTTGCCAGCACAGTGGCTCTACGAGGTGGTTGGACAGATGCAGGGAAATGAAAACCTAGCTACTAACCTGCGTCTGGTTGTCCTCGCGCCCGTCTTTACGAAGAGGCATAAGACGGAGAGCAAGGACTATCACGACGTAGGTCTCGTCAAGACTTTTGCAAAGGCAGAATGTCATTACCGACAAAGACAAGGGAGACTGAAATGGCAGTTTCTGGCTTATTAGCCGTCTTCAGCCAGTCATACCCAACCCCGAAGTGTGGAACTCCTGGGGCTCGACCCCGCGACCTGTTAGAAGTCAAACGCCTCCAACCACTGAGCCACGAGCTCGTTGTCCTGTCGGTTGCGCTCACCGATCGTTCTTACGGAACTTACCCGTCCCGCTGTGCCTTACGGGCTCTCCCTCGAGTCCAACCAGCAGCTGCACAATGGCGCATGGTAGAGACAGTATGTTATTACCGACAAAGGCAAGGGAGACTGCAATGACCATCTCTGGCATCTTAGCCGTCGTCAGCCAGTCAGAGGTTTTCATCATCGTAAATCTTAGATTGCTGGAGGAGACCGAAGACTTCTTATTCACAGATAACCGCAAACCGTGTTCTTCCCTGACTCAAAGGCGGCTCTCATTTGGGTTGCGAAGATGGTTCTTCTTAGTGAAGCTGTGCATCCAGAGTTGGTCAGAGTCATGTTGGCTTTCTGTGTCCGCTCCAACGGTTGTCTCCAGTTTTCGCGGCTGTTGTCTCTTCTTACCAGCTCTCCTTTACCCCTTTTTACTATTTAACTTCGCCACTCGTAGAATCCCTAGCGAAGGATTTGCATACTCCGAGCAAGGGAGAAAAGTCCCTGAGGGTAGCGAGTTGAATAATATGGAACGCCACTAGGGCATGGCAGTGCCACACATCTCCGTTTAGGTTGGAAGCGCTTGCGTTTCCACTGCGGTAGTGCTGCGCTGGTTGCATGCTGCAAGTGAACAAAGTGTTTCATTCGACGCCATGTTGTGCTCTAAATTGACGCTATTAACTCGCCTTTGCTGGATCTTATTGCTAAAACAGTCTGACTGGAAAACTACCTCATCTTCAAAATCCGATAAAGCCTCCTTCGGTGTCTCCGTCGGCTGAATCGCCTTCAACATCTCCGGCGATTTTACTCTGAGCGTTTGGCCACACGACGCAGGTCCCTGATTTCCTCCTCGACGAGAAGGAAAACAACCCATGCACTTTCAAGCACTTAAATTGTTTCCCCAAGATCTGCTTACTGAGGCGACACCTGCTGTGACCAAGTAACTTCTTAAAGACCTGTTTCAGTTAGAGACCCTCGTGTTCATGTTACTGTTGGCGTAGCCTTTCACATTTGTGGGCAAGCAGTTTTACTTACAACTGTTGTCCCTCTGCTTCCTCCTCGTAGAGACGCAATACCGGCCCTGGCCTTATTTGAGACGCGTGAAGTGAGTCAGCGAGCCTGGAAAGCCGCCCTCACTATTGGAGACTCCTTCAGCATCCCGGTCGCGGGCTACTCGGCGGTGCGTGAGGCCCGACCACCACCGATGCGCGACATGTACGCTCCCGACCCCAGCATACCCGTTCGCGCAGTCACGACCTACCACCTGAATGACGAATCGCAGACGCCTGTTGACATTTCTGACACCGTGAGAGGTACAGTGCACATAATCGCCTTTTTGTAATGTGGGCGTTCTAAGACTCTCTGAAAGCGCTTGCAGCTTTTTTTGGGGAAGATTCCACGATGTGCTTTCTGAGTTAGCCTTGCAGAGGACAAACATTTGCCGTTGTATCGGACTGCTCCATTCAGAACAGACACATTACGGGACACAGTGATCGGACAGCCGGAGTACATTTCGCTCAGACTACAGTAGACTGGACATACGAGTCTGGGTTAGTGGAATATCAAGTAATTCACACAGCTAGCCCACAGAAACTGCATAGGAAATGCACGATTGGAAGGATTTTCTAATTAGTTCAACTACGAAGGCCCCAGAATAGTTAGCAAGAATGTAGTCCCTACTGATGATTTCCCATAATGGAAACCTCTTTTTATAGTCATTGCGTAATCCATTTGGAAGTTGTCTGCTGGAAAACTTGGAGAAGTTGAGGTTCTTCTGCTAAGATGCGAGTTTCTTTACGCGGAATCTGGCACAACCTTCCGTCTACTGTCTCTCCACTTTCAGGACCGCTCGTCGTGGTGAACGTCTGCTTCTTTCTGCAGCTTTTAACAACCATTAGTTATTCGCTATTCATGCCTCTGATCAACGATGGTGGCTCCATTGTAGGTGTGGAGGGTGGTTAGAATGTCTTCCCTCCCCTTCTCGTCAACAGAGGTCTTCTTGCGTCCACTGCACGCGCTGCTTGTTCGTAACTATATTTATGCCAATGATGGCTAGCAGACATAAGTGGTCGTCTTCTTACATTGCACAGTTCATGTGTGATTTTTACACGTGATGCGCTTATCAACGATGGGGGACAGGTTTTCTTGTTTCAACCTGCTTCAGGTGAAGCTTTCACCCGAGCGAGCAACCTTCTCCAAGCTGCCTTGCTCTCCACCTGCAAACTGCGCCGAACCACATGAAACACGTCTTGAACCATTAAATTGGGCCTTCAAACAGCAAAAGTAAAATTGTGAGGGATGACAATATCACTGCGCGTGAGGCATAAACTAAATTTAGTCCATACTTCGTGGCATGGTGGGTCGTACTCGAACGATCTGTATCCATTTGGCTTACTCGTAAATTGGGGCACCTGTTTCCTTTGCTTACAGGAAAGTAATGCGTTTTTCAGGAAAAAAACTGACAAATAGATCATTCGGCACGTTTGGTGTGTAGGAAGTTGCCTCTCAGACATTCGCCGAAATAATCGGTATATTCAACTTAGCTTCCGGACGCCTGGTTGAATCCCACCGGGGCCGAAAAGTGCAGCCGAATGAAATGACGGTCAGCAACATCGATGTCCGCCTTCTTCACAACAAGAGTCGGAAACTAGGATTTTCTCGGCTACTGTGTCACCTCTCACCTATCGCATTTGCGTTCCACAACCAACAGGGCAGAAGTACCCACCCTTCTTAGTTAGATGATTTTGAGGTTTCCATGAAAATATGGAAAATCTCCTTTGCAAAATTTACCCTGTTCTTGTGTTCCCTAGACGTTTTTTGGCACGACTGATTTTTAACCACCCGTCCTCTGAAATATGTGTTCACATCATTGCTACTTATTTCTGTTCAGTAGGTTGAAATACCTGGGTACATTTGGAAACTGCCAAATGTGCTCCCGAAACTGCCAATGTTGGCATAGTTACTGGAGTGTAGCAGACGTTTAAGTGAGGTCACTAGATTCATATCTTAATGGGGTTTTTTCCGCTTGATGAATGTAATAATCTGTCCGGGGACGGTAATCTTGCGCTGCGTTCAGCCACCTTTTCATGCGCTTACATTACATTCTATGGGCCTTCCACTTACTGCTCTCTGCTGACGGTTTCAGCGGTACCAGAGAACCGGGCATACCACTGGGTCTCTTGACGCATAGAGCGGTAAGGATGGGGTATGAAACCACCCTTGGGTGGTTTTTCAGAAATCTACCTTCTTAACTTATCTAAGTAGCTGTGACGTGGCCCCAAGGCACAACGGGACGAGTGAGTTCCGTGGCGCGATCGCTGGGCGCCCGTCCACCATTGTATATACCCGATCGCAACCGACAGTGCAACGGACATGTGGATCAGTGGTTAGTGCGTTGGACTTCTAACCAACAGGCTGCGGGATCGAGTCCCGGGGTTTGCACACCTTGGGGTTCAGTGTGGCTGACTGACGATGGCTAATAAGCCAGAAATGGTCATTCCAATCTCCCGTGTCTTTGTCGGTAACGCTATTCTGTGGCTCATAGCAGTTTGCCTGACAAAAGGAGTCATGCTGTACGTGGATTTTGATCTTCACTAGTGTGATTGACGTCAAAGTTGCCTGGATCGGGTTGAAGGTTAGGATTAGGGTTACGGTTGGGGTTAGGGTTAGCATTAGGAGTTGGATCATTCCTAAGACCGAGGTTGTCAGGCTTAGGTTATAGTCTGGATTTGCGGTTAAGGCTAGGGTTGGGGTTCAGAATTAGGGTCAGCAGTTTAGGCTAAGGTTTTAGAGTTTGGGTTAGGCATTTAAGGCTGAGGATTAAGGTTGCGGTTGCGTCCAAGTTTTCCCTAAATGCTTACGGGTCAAGGATTAGGGTTGCCCATTACAGCCATGGTCATGATTGGCTTTAGGGCCGTAATTAACTACGGTATTTCCTTGCCTGTGGATCAGTCTGCGTTGTCTGTAGTTCTGTGCATGCCAGTGCCGTTCGTAATGCAATACGAAGCCTTGGCTTACTGGGACTCCTTCGACTTGATCTGCATACTTCTCCATTGCCGCCTAATCATAGAGGCCCGGTATTGTTGCACTTAATCCTCGTGCTATCTCATTGTCCACTTACCCTACAATCTTGTCGCACTTACCTGAGAACCCGACTTTCGGGCAACACCACATGTTTTATTGCGGCCAGTTAGACCTGCTGTAGTTTATGGTTATTACTACCTCTAATCTCACCACTGGTCCTCAGACATACTAGCCTTCTCACAGGACGTGCTCTTACCGAAATCTTGACCGCCGCTGTGGCATACTTGTCTCCTTTTGGTTTGGACGTTCATTTCCACTAGATTCCCCGTAATTCATTCTGTATTTACAGTATATAACTCAGTCTTTCGGTTATGATCGGGTATGTGGTTCCACCTAGTCTTCGCTTCTATGGAATACCAGCTTATGTCATTTGAGTAGGCTTAATGTAGCCTTCTTCCCTTTCGTTCATTCGCCGTCATGCCTCCCGAATACAGCCACCTGTCGGTTTCGGTTGCCCCATCCATAAAACCCCTATTACCACCATTTCCGTGTTACAGAACTCCCTGTCTCCCGTTTTCTGGGGGGGGGGGGGATTTGCGCGTATTCGGTTCTTTCCGAAGGCACACATCGATATGGTATAAATCTGGGTAGGGCGCGGTGTCTATGTCTTTACTTACAATCGGCGGCTTCCGCTTGCGCCTCGTCTGTCGGGGCGATTGACCAACTGGGTGATTTGATCGGTTGCTGGGATATTTCTCGACCAATAGGCGCACAGCTCGAGGACCATGTCGCTTCCACTGATCTTATTGGTTGCACTCATCTATGCGATCATTATTCTAAGTCTTGTGATGGACTTCTATGAGAAGGTGGGGTCTGCCCGGTTTTTACGTTTTTTTTTACCACCTAGAGATGCTGTATTCTGCCACTTTTGATCACCACATCTAAATAACCGCTCACTCCCCCCTCCTCATGGCATTTGACGTGGGTTTTTGGAGTGGGTGGTTATAAGTTTGTTAAATCATACTTTGGTCCAATGCATATAGTCATGCGAACTTACTTTTCTCTTGAAGACACCATTAAACGTGCTTTTTGCTGTTTGCCTGCCGCTTTCATTTATTATAGCCTACCGCTATGGCGCCAGCCTTGTCCCCTTCTCCGACGAGGATATGGAAAAGATCAAGCAGCCGGAAGAAAAGTGCTTCTCTGTAATTGGTTTCACTCGGTCCGAAAATGTAAGCTTTGGCTCTTCTGCAACGAAATTTGCCTGCAAATTTTTGCTTCCTGAAGGCTAGCACTGTTACACGTCCCACCTGCATACCGCGCATTTCAGGAGTGAATGACGGCCGTCGGTGGAGGTGAGCGAGCCCACCAACGACATGGCTAGGGTAATCGGTCGTACGTCAGTCGGTTCCGGTGATGTCTACCGTGTGCCACACAGCATGATGGGCGCAGAGACGGTAATCGTAGACTTACGCTGCACCCACCACACTCTCTCCCCACTCACCCATCGGAGTCCCGTGTCATGAAAGAGTCAAGAAGACCGGAGGCAGAATCGGGCGTAGCTGGCTGGCGCGGCGTGAGTCTGCGCATAGACGTGCCAAGACACCCCATGTGTGACATTATAGCTTAGACAGCCGGTGCGTGCGGCAATGTGCTTTGTGCGCCTGCAGGATGGTCAGACTGCCTACTCTGTCGCGCGGGGTGCTGGCTGATAGAAGGGCTGGATTTGCGCACCATGCGTTAGACCTCTCTGAAGGAGAACCCCACTGGACTGGAGATGTCATACTATGCGGACGACAGTCGTTATTTTGACCGTACGAGTTTTTTTGTGGTCTGCTTTGGCTGTACATGGCTGTAAATGGAGGCCTGGAGTGAACCTGTGCCCAAAATATTATATTTTTTTACTGATGTCCCAACCTGCCTCCCGTATGCCCGGAACTGGACTATTTTGCTGCCGGAGACTGGCGGTTTGCTAGTGAAATAGTGTTACGCTGACTGGGCGATTCTTCAAATGAAGCACTTATAGGCGCGTAAAAACATCTACCTTATCCGGCGAAGAAACATGTTTACGCAGTCAGTCTAGAGTCCAAATACACTTTTTAAATTGTCGATTGTGGAAACCATGGATTTCACACAACAGCTTCACATTTCCTGCGATACGGAGCCACATCCCCGACCACGAAATTCGCATCCTGCACGAATTCGGAAGTCGGCGGTTAGATGCTATCTTATAGAATCGTCTGTCGATTGCGTGATTTCCTACTGTTCATAGTCTGCCTTAAAAATTCTTGGCAACAGTGGGGTTAAGGACCCCACTTAACTGTTGGTAGACGTTGGATCGTGTCAATCACGGTTGGTGGTAGTGGGAGTTTTAGGGGTGGGATAGCACGCCAGACAGAAAACTGACGAAACGCAAGAAAACACAGAAATTATTTGGATTTCTGTGAAAATTCTTATTGTACGCTTTCGTATGGCAACGGAATTGAGCCCGTTAATGAAAAAATAAACAAGGAGCAAATTTACGAGGAATAACGCTGTTTGAGTAATAGTTTGAGGTCATGGGAAATAATTGTTGTTGACAGTGTAATGCCTGCAACAGCCTGCAAATTGATGCCAAGGTAAAACCCCATAGAACGCGATCCACAGTCCACCGACAGTTACGCGGGGTCCTTCACCCTATCGTTGCCGAATTCTTTTCTCACCAGAAATTTGGAGCCTTGTCAACCCTCTCTTAAAGCTCGAAGGGAAATGATTATTCGGCTAACTGCAGTACTAGCCTGTTTCTGCCAGGAAAACTTTCGATTGAGCTAAAAACCCACGCTGCATACTGGCATCTAGAGCCGTGAAAGTTTTCTTGAAGCACGTAATGCCTGTCCGAAAAATGATTGATCGGCCACACAGATTGCCTTTTAGACGGACATGTTCCGAACAACCATCCTAGACGGAGGCTCTGCGAACGATGGAGGGTGGCGCTTTGTGGCCTTTTTGGGCATCACCGATTGCAGTGAAGTAACCATTCCACAGACTACCAACGAGATAAAATTCCTGATCATTAAGGTGAGGAAGCATGGGTGAGAAGGCAGCATAGAATCACTCGGTTAGAGAATCAGGCCTTATCCAATCACCACAAATGAATCGTCTGCTTGAGTCGCACAACGTAAATTGTCCGCTCCGATGCTTGCACGCTTACGACTGGGCAACCATCTGCGATATTCTGCCGTCGGATCGGATTAATGACCGGTATTGCCTGAAAGACTTTTGCATGTTACAAGCAAAAAGGTGACTTACGGGAAGCAGTTCAAAAGAAGACGATGCGATCGTCAGAACAACGGGCTAGTATGGATCGGGTGAAGGCCCCCAAGCATCTGTTGCCTAGAAAAAAATACCTACTATGCCTATGTAAGTGAGTATTAACGCGACACTATTATTTAGGTTTGTTGTTTCACCTGTAGACCGTTTGGCGCATTATATGCACTGACATCAGTTCAGAGAATTGAGAAGCTACCACTGTAGACGGTCTGCTGTTTTATCTACAATGACCTGACTTTTCGGATTCCCGCTCGAAACCATGATCAGAGGAAGCTACGGGGAAGGGTGATGGACGCACAAGGGTGCAGTATCTATGGCTGCGGTTGTCATGCTGCCACATACGTATCGCATTTGTCGCCCATGGTTGCACTTGGTCGATTATGGCAACTCCACTACGCGTGTTGGTTATCGGGGTAGTAATTACTCGACTCCCATGCAAGTGGGAAGTGTGATTCTCGGCTCCGTCTCCATGCGGCTCCTCTTCTGCACGTGTGATCCGAGTCAGAGGCTATCACGGCACGTCAAGCACCGTGGCTTGGAAGGCTGCCGAATGACGTCTCAACTCAGTCCACCCAGTATGCCCAGTTATGTGTGTTTATGTGGAGAAGCGGACTAGTAGGCTGAGAGCAAGACTGTCACGGCTCCTGCTTAAGGTGACCTGCGGCACTCCCACGCAAGTGAGGAGTGTGTGTTACTTGATGGGTAGTGCCTTTCAGTCGCTGACCGGTTACCCAGCGTTTGAAGGGTGATAGCCCAAGCGAGTGTAGGGTCATGTGTCACCCTTCTGGACCCCAAGGTTTGTGAATGTCTGCTATTCCATGGTCAGCAAACCATGGCCCTTACAGCCTAGAACGCGCGGGCAGTTCTCCGGAATCTGATTCTTTGGCGGTATATGCGCTTGCGCTCCCGCTGAGTATACACGTCGAATGCATGGTTGCTCAGTCACCCTCGTCCTTCTGACCCGTTGTTGTGCTGTTGTTGTTAGTTAAAATCCCGGTGAAGTGTTTGCTGTGGACCAAGGGATGTAGTGGTACGCCTAGGTGCGGATCACGCCCTGTCAGCCATCTGCGCCCTCCTTTACCTCCGGTCTTCTTGACTATGTCTTGACAACGGGTTCAAGTAGGGAAGGAGGAGAGAGTGAGATAGATGCTGCGCAAGTCTGCTCTCACTATAAGCTAACTCACGCTGAATTCACCGTGCCTGCTCCACCTTGTTGTGGAATACACGGTGAGCATCATCGGATGCGATGGTCGAACTATCAATTACTCAACTATTTGGTTCGTTGATACTGTCATTGGAAATAGTGTTTGCCCGCGCTCTCCTCATGTAGTAATAAGTCCTCCCAGGCAACTTATTAACTCAAAATACTGATTAGGTCATTGCACTTGTTAATGGACGGTGGGTCTGAAATGTAGTTGTGACTCTAGGTTTTTTGATTGATTCGAGTGAGAATCAAAGACCTCAGGCGAATAAAACGCATGTTACGGTTATTGATAACTTTTGCCTGTGTTTTGGGTTGTACCCATCCACTTTTTCGTCAGTGTACGCCTACCAGCTAACGATTTTTTCGCCCCCTCCTCCCCTCCTCCTTCTAGGTCCCGCGTCACCTTTACGTGGGCAACAGTGTGATGTTTTTCGTTGCCGACACACCGACGCGCTCCGCTGACACTGGAGATGTTGCCTCGGCCGCGTTCTCGGCACTGGCACAAGCTCTCTTCGAATTGGATGCCGTGGCGTTGGTTCGTCGTATCTACTCCCGAAGCACGGCTCCTGTTCTTGGTGTACTGAGCCCGAGGTGTGTGCGTGTGTCGGGGTAACGTCGCCCTCCTCACTAACACCCCGCGTCCAGATGAAAACATAAATACTGGAAACAAATTGTCCGAGAGCTCAAGGCCAACCTTCTCTGATAATTTAATCAAGTTTGCATGTACATGTACAGTTAGTGACCGATCTCATGAAATGTTAACCGAAATTCTGGAGTGCGTCTTCGATTAAGCAGGATTGTTTAGGTGGGAATGTATTACTGATTGTCTTGCGATTGTCTTGAAATGTCATATTTGAAGAAGAAACATATACCGCTTCAAAAAGTTTATAATTATGCGATTTTTTAAGGCCTTGCGATGTTCATTAAACCAGGATCGTATCCGTCTATTTGATAATGCTACTCACGAAGTGTACAACATAGTCAACATCAGGGTTTGTATGCAACTAGTAGACTGAAGACCCGAGACACAGATGCAATGACATTTCAAGCTCAAAACTATTCTGGGATTGGAAAACCTTTTTAAAACCGAAAGATACCCTTTTCCACTTGTAAAATTTAAAGATGCAATTTTCTACCAAGTGAATACAAGGTGAAGTATTTATATTTATGCTTTCTCTAAAATATATTTGAATTTATAAGCACATCAAAATTCAGTGGAAAAATGCTCACCACCTAAACATTCATTTTTTAACGAGTTCGGTTATTGCAGGCGGCTGGAAAAAGTACATTTATAAGCGAGCTTGTTGGCATGTCTGCAATATTACAACATTGTGCCGTAAGAGAATTAGTACTACAACCCCACTTCAGTAATCCCCCCTAATCGGACACGCATTTCAGAATTTCGGCTAACATTTCATGCGATCGATTATTGCTTTTAATAAGTTTATTACTTTTGTTGTATGAATGGAGAATATTGTACTTCTCGTGAAAACCACTGTTTGGCTGCCGCAGAAAATTTTTGAAGAGGCGCCCCGGAAACCCTGCTCTAGGTCTTTTGGGGATTTAAGTGCGAAAGCGCAGGTCGAATTTAAAAAAAAACCGGGTAACAATTGATCTATTTGAAGTCAGACTATTTTATAACCGTAAATGACACACTTCGAGAATAGGTGCTTTGCTACCAAAAATCCTTGAGAAACAGGGTTTTTCGGGGTGCAATGTTCATCAGAAGGAGATAACGTGCGGAGAGTGTCGGCGATTGAAAGCGAAGAATGCTTACATAGCCGTGTGTAGCTTAACCTGAGAGTAAGCTCAGTGCATTTACTTCCGAGATTCCAATTCAGTACTTTTGTAGGTTTGGTAGCATGTTCATAGATTTTCATCAGTTTTTATGCATCCAACACATTCGATTAAAAGGACCAAACGGGTGAGAAAGGGACTTTCCCCAGCCGCCCATTGCGGATTTTAAAATTTGAGCACTAAGTCTGACACAACCATCATCATCATCATCATCATCATCATCATCATCATCATCATCATCATCATCATCATCATCATCATCATCATCATCATCATCATCATCATCATCATCATCATCATCATCATCATCATCATCATCATCATCATCATCATC
>CACRXP010000020.1:687765-710061 GCA_902702965.1 Spirometra erinaceieuropaei | reverse complement strand
GTTTGACTGCTCTTCTCCAATTTGATCCTCTCGGCCTCAGGCATTTCGCATTCGCTTGTACCCAATTTTTGGGTTGGGTTAATCTTGACCTCTGGATGCCTCACTTTTTCACAAATAAAGAAGAAATTAAGTAAGATGTGGTTATGTGGCCCCACCTGATGGACACGACACTGTTGGGGTTGGGGTTAGGGGTTAGGGCAACTATTTCGTAACCACTGAAAATACAACCGCGCATTTCCAATAGCTCTTATTTTGCATACAACTACTTGACCTCTTAGCCTGTGCGTTTCCCGACCCCACCTGCAAAAACCTCTATTACCACCGGTCCCGCATTACGGGTGACTGGGGTTTGTTTACTTCGGTTGAGGCTACACAACCACGTCTGACAAAAAAAATTATAAATACTCAGCGTACGGTTCAAAAAATGGCATTTGTGAGGCATATCTGCTCGTCATTACTGCACTCTCCGTGACAAACTCAACCGACCCAGACGTTACCTTTCCTTCAATCCGACTGCACAGGGATTAAAAGTACGTCTTTGAAATGCAACGCATCATCGTCACCTTACACCAACTAAGCACTATCCTTTGATTAAACCGTCCCGGACGAGGGAAGGCAGTCCCCCCCTTTTGGACTTCGTGTTTTCCAGTCTTAGCAAACTGGGACGCTGTCAGCGGTCGCACACTGAATGCACCACTGCTGATTCAGTAATTTTTGTTGATTTTCCTCAAACAAAGTCATCTGCCATTTTTCATATCGCGAGTAATCTGCCACAGTACCCTTTCGGTTGATGACAGTATTGCCTGTGGAGGGTAGGACGAGAGACTACGTGATTGTTTTTGTTGTTGTTTGTTGTTGCACGGTTCAAGAGATTTTGGGATCGTTGTTGTTGTTGTTTATTTGTTGCGATTAACAGTAATATTAACTAGACGTAGGTGATGTCAATCTGACAACCCTAACGGCAATATACTTTGAAACCCACAAAACATCGACTATTTTTCACCATGCTCTCAAGCAATGTTTTCGTGGGTTGCGGTAGAAGTTACCAAGCAAAATAACCCCAGATCAATTAATGGTCGATAGCATGTTGGCTTTCTCCTGGGTATCCTGTCGGTCACTTACGCTAACCACAATACGCCTTTTTCCACTTATTCCTGGTGCCTGACCGAATCGAATTAAAATCCATACTAGATCAAAGAAAAAGGTACACCGTGCAAAACCGTGTGACATTAAAAAGTTCTCTCATTTATAGCTGCTGAAGTTCACGCATTGCGTGTCTTTTCGTTGAAACAATTTAACATTTTTTTCCCATGTTTCTATGAGTAAACCCCCATCTACTCTCATGAAATATTAAAATATATCCGGTCGACGTTATATATTTTAGTAGTATTTTTGCGAATATTGTGCTACCGGAATACTCTAGTAGGCATCTCAACGATTCTCGCAAGTGCATGTTTGTTGGAACTTCAAAAATATGTCCTGTTTTCTAGTACTGCGTTCCACTGAGACTCGACTTCTCGTAAACTGCGTATAGGAGGTTCAATCTTGTTAATCCATTCGTCGAGAGGTCGTCGAGCCTCTGCATGCTACAAAGATTAATGAAGGGTGCGCACGATTTAGGTACTGATCTTTTTCAAGTAGGTGGAAAATATTACGGGTGGCTGCAGTGAAATTGTCGACCAAAAGTCGGCATCTTGTCTTGGATGATTATGCGTCTTCCTGATAACTCTCTCGACCCATACTCTGTAATCTTTTGGAAGCGGGGGCGGCTGGTCTTTGACACCGGAACCGTCTCTGCGCGTGGGCAGTGTAGATCTTGCCATTGGGTGAGAAAATTGCTCCTTTCAGCTTTATTAGCAAATGATAGCCTGGCGTCCATTCAACAACTCGATGAGGCTTGCTGATTAACGGTCACCTGGAACGGTTTGGTAGATTAATTGCGTTTCAGAGCGCCCGGGTTCAAAGCCTGACCCACCTTTTCACCTCTCTGTCACGCCGGTTGAAGGATCTAGCACTGTGCCGAGGGGCGGCTGATAAGCCCTCATTGCATGGCGGACAAAATGCTCCGCGTCGTAGTATCAGTGTGGCTTTTTTAGGTGGGAGATTTATCAGCTAAGACCGAGAGTATTACTATTATATGATCTGCGACAGCTTACTGCCAGCTTTTTTCGCAGTTCGTCCTTGCTGCAGGCCACCTGTGAACGCGTCGAACGGTCCGCATCCATCCTAAGAGGCATGTTCCGCCCTTCTGGAGTATCGTTTTTGCGAAGCGGAGAAGGTAGCTGTTTACATGTGAGTGCCACTAAAATCTTCAGCTCATGTTTAACGTTTTTTTTGACGGACTTTATCGGACCTCCACCCGAACCTGCTCTGCATTCTGCTGGTCTGGTGTGGAAACCGGATGCAAATTGGCGGAGACCGGTGATCCGGTTCAGGTTCACATCAATAGGGGTTTTCTCGCCGTGTGATACATTCCAATTTTGCATATTGTTCCACCTTGACGTGTTTACGATGAAACTGGTGTCTTGCAGTCGGCTCCGTTTCCCAAAGGGCGTATGACGCATTGGCCAGTTTTTGAAGTTCGTCTTTCACAGCTGTTAGAGCATGGTTTTTTTGAGCTCCCTGAGTAGTGGGATTTTCAGACTTTGAAACATCTTTGACAACTTCTTGGTTGCATACTTTTGAATCCTCAGCGAGGACCCTTCGAGCAGTCTCAATCCCTTCGCCTCCCAGGCTGTTGCCGTCACTCATGTCGGTTCCGTCGACCCAATCAGCGACTTCAATGCTCTAATAAGCGCAAGCCTTCACGAAACGGGTAATTCGTCTGTTATCGTAAACTTTAGTTATTTCCTTGAAAGAGTGCTGACATGTTTGTTGAGATGACAATGACGAGCCGAGCGAGGTGTAACGATACCACTGATTCCCGCGACTCCTTATTCATCTGTTCACGACAATGTCATTTAATCTTACATTAGAATGTAGTCCGACCCTGAAATGCAGTGCCCTACAGCGTTCTTTCAGTCTACCACTACTGGTACTGCTACCACCGCCACTACTACTACTACTACTACTACTACTACTACTACTACTACTACTACTACTACTACTACTACTACTACTACTACTACTACTACTACTACTACTACTACTACTACTACTACTACTACCACTACAACTACTACTATTACTGTTGCCAGAACTACTGCCGATAATACTGCCACTACTACTGCTTTTACTGTTAGCGCGGCCACTGCTTTCTACCGTCGCTACTGTCACTACTAATACTACTACTGCTACTATGACTACTACTACTACTACTACTACTACTACTACTACTACTACTAATACTACTACTACTACTACTACTACTACTACTACTACAATAGTAATAGCTTGTTGACAACTCGCTAGGTTGTTCGGATTTTGTCAGTACAAGAAATAGGATGGTGGTAACGACTGTCTTTACTCTCAGTACACCGCCAACTAGTCGTTTTGTTACCGGATACCTCAAATGCTTCCACACGTTGAAGCAATGTAGGAGGTAATGATCGTCGACAGGGTGGGATCATCTTACAAAATTTGACTGTTCTGTGCCCTAAATTCCAAATTGTGCACCAACCTCCAAGCTGCTACTTGTCTAAAAGTTCGCCTTTATGATTTCGTTCAGCCGGTGGTCGTCTCATTTACCTTGTAGCCTCTCGACAATTGGAAGAACACATTTATCGCCTGGTGGACGACCCACTCACCTCGAGCCTCCTTCGTCCCAAGGTCATCCTTTGTCTGCGCGGCTATCGTAAGGCAGCGGGAGAGTCTGTTGAGGTAGGCCGGGCCTACAATCGCTTTCTGCACAGTCTGCGTGCTGCCCTCGAACACCCACCTCCCGGCGGCCAGGTCGCCCCCAACAGACTCACCCTCTGGACAGAAGTCATTTCAACCGGTAAACAAATAGCATGTACTCCCGCCATGCTGCGCCTAGTGGGCAGCTGGAGGCTGTCTAGTTTCATTTTGTGTTTTTAACTCTGCGTACCGACTGCTTGGGGGGTAGGGAGTGTTTGCTTTTTTTGCGCCTTGCAGACCCAGATGTACGCGTACACTTATCATGCAGGGAAGCTGGCTCGGACTTGAGTCAGGCCGATGATTGACTGCAGCTCGGCATCAATCGTGACCTCGAGAGAACGGCAGTTAGGGCCTTTAACTTTGCATTGTACTTTACTTGACCTCAACGCCCAGCCCCATCTGACCAACTTATGCCTTCGGTTAGCGCAAGAGTGCAATAAAGTTAAGAGCACCCCCGTGCTTATTGACTTCCATTTTATCAGGGTGCCGTGCCGGAGGTGAATGCGAAATCAGTGATCCAATGCCACAATCATCACCAGCGTCACACAAACAGCATGTCCTGCTCCCCTAAATTTTGATATACGCCGGAATCAAGGGCAGGTCGGCTTGCTGATGAGCGTAGACAAGCGACAAGTCTACATAATTCCAAGTCTCATAGAAAAAAAATTGCAAAGGTCTCGGTTACGTTTCAGTGCACCTCCACCGTTAATAAGTTTACTTTTGGAGACTTGACAGGCTCTCGGAAGCAAGACCTGGAGACAGGGCAGTCACCCACTGTTAATAAACGATGACTATCATTGCCAGATATTGTTTGAATGGTAGATAGGGCGTCTTGGTGGTCGCCGTTGCGGCGTACTGGGTGGGGGGTGTGCGATAAGTCAATGTAGCACCTGCATCACTCATCAAGTAGGTGTGCCATCTCATGAAATGGTAGCCGAAATCCTGACATGCGTTTTCGATTCGAAAAGATTACTTAAGTAGGGTGGCAATATTGATTACCTCTCAGCATCATTAAAAGATATCTCTGTCACGACAGGACGCCGGCTTTTGAACGAGCCTTTTTTCAGGCCGCCGGCAAAAATTGTATTCTAAAAATCCACTGTTTAAATGGCATGAATTTTCCCATTGATTTCTAATACTTTCATAAATTCAAGTAGTTTGTGAGAAAAAGTGCGGAAAAGCATTTTTCGTGGTACGCACTTCGCAGTAAATTACGTTTTATTCGAATTCTACACTCGAAGAAAGTGTCTTTCTGTTTTTGAAAAAAAAACATCTTTAATTCCCGAATAATTTTGGGCCCGACTGTCAGATTTTTCGAATTACACGCTGTTTATTTTGTTTGCAACCGAACAAGTAATCGGAAGGAAGTTTTAGAGTCAAAAACCTCGACCGTCTTGCGCAATCTAAAATAGAGTACTACATTGAGTTGGTTGGCCTCAACAAATCCCGCCTGCATCAGATGAGACATTTTCTTGACAAGATAAGTTTCCATTGTTGGTCTATGTACATGAAACATGCATGTTTTATACAAAAGGAGACTAGAGAATCAGTCCGTCTTAAGCTATTGAAGTCAGGTAGCAAGAAAGTTACGGACGATATTTTTCCATTGAACGCAGAAGAACTTATTTTTCTACTATTCTTCCCATACAGTGTTTGAGTTACTAACTTCATCGATTAGCCAGCTTTACCCAAAACCATGACCTTGTTGTTTCTGCATTGATTTTCTGCACGCATTCAAATCCCTTGTATTTTTCCCACTCGTTATCTATGTTATGAAGTGACAGGACGCAGCTGACGAGCCGTCGCGTAATTTTTTTGGTACCATTAAATCCTCCCCTGCGTGCCTACTTCATCTTTATATTCACTTTACAGTAAATTGCGCCTACCAGTTTCCTTTTCGCAGAAAGGCGGTCCTCCGGTTTTATATCGGCTTGTAATTATTACATTCTTATTATCGTGAAATATCTATTTACGAATCATCCTATCTGTCTGTTGGTTATTGCTCCGTTTGAAGTATAGGATATGAGCCATTGTGATTGTACAATTGTATGTGTTCCATATGGCTCCTCAATAACACGGGAATTTTTTGGAAATCTTAAGCACAAATGAAACTGCGGATTAGGTTCAGGACTATTTAGGAATTTAAAAAAACGTTTCTTAAACTGGGAGATACTCTCTTTCGGCCCAAATGTGAAGAATACGTAATCGAATTCAAGTAGAGCACAAGGAAAGACGTTTTTGTATGTGTTGCTCCTATTTAGGAAGGCAGCGAAAATGGACAAAATACATACTGCTTAATTAATCATTTTGTAACGAGTGTGTTTTTGTTGGCAGCCGGATAGACGCGCACTTAAATACCTGCCTCCTCGCGTAACGGAAATATTTTAGGATGACGCTGTGCGATAGTCACTATTACAGTCCCACCTAGTAATCATTTCCCTCCCAAACCATATTTCGGCATTTCAGTTGGTGTTTTTCTTACTTGGCATTTCAGCTACTGCAAGTGCAAGCTGAAGATGGGATCAGTGTTGAGTGTTCGTTTTGGGTGTGAATTATCACCTTGTTGTCGAGCACACGGTGGACATCGTCGGCAACGACGGTCGAACTATCAGATTATCAATTATGTTTTGTATATGTCGGTGTTTTAATACCCTAAAGTTGCCTTCCCCTCGTTTGAGTACTCATTTTTATTGTTTTCACAAAAAAACTATTATTCTCCCCCTTCTGCTTTTGTCCCCACGAAATGCTAGTCTTGTATTGCCTCCATTCAGATCCCCTACTTGCTCCCGTCTCCGATACCGACCTGACAGGCGTCGGTCTCAGCGCAGCGGAGGCGGAGGCCCTGGTTCGTGAGCCCCTTCGATCGGTTGGTATGGAGCCTAATGCACCGGCTACTTCGACTTCGGACTCAGCGGCTCTAGACACTCTGGTGAGTGCATCCGTAAACTCGGAAACCCCCCGACATCCTTGAACCCGTCTCACCTTTTCAGTTTTTTCTCACCTGCACATTCTATTAGCATCATATTTGTCCGTTTATTAATGCCCCTCATGAAGTATACAGCATAGTCCCCATCCATCACGAAATTCCATGGGCCCTATATAATATCACCTTAATGACATGGTAAAATGTATGATTGCCCTTAAACAGAAAGTGTACAGCTTGTAACCTGAAAACCCTAAACTCGAACGCAATAAAAAATCGTGTTCCAAACCATGCGGAGTGAAAAGACCTTTGAAACCTAAGTATAGGCCTCGTTGGAGTATAAAATTTGAAGAGGACTTGATTTTCTACCGAGTGCATACATGAGGGATTGGTTTTTGTGCATGCTTTCTATAAAATACACTTTAATTTGTGTGGGCACCGAAAATCATTAAAAAAGCATACTACTTTAGTAACCATTTTTACGACTGGGGCTTTTAGGAACATCTGATAAGAGACACACTCAAAAATCATTCTGACCTGTCTCAAGCATTTTGAGTTTATGTCGCATGATAATCAGTAATTCAACCCTACTTAAATAATCCTTTCTCATTGAAAACGCACTTCAGAATTTCGGTTAAAATATCATGAGATCGGTCACCGACTATATTTCCTAAAGCGCTGATACGGTGTCTTGCAGTTTCAAAAATATTTGTTTTCAATTCCCGAATAATTTTAAACTGGACCTGTTATACTTGCGTTTACGATTCCCAGTCCACAAGCGTTACACTTTTCCTACGTTCCCCTGTGTTATTGCGAAAATTCCCATGTATGCTTCATGGGATTTCGCAAAAAATGTGAACTAAACTACGTACTTCTGGAGAAACATTAATAAGCGCACAGATCTGATGCTACTGAAACAAACCTTTCATGCTGTTAGAGACTCTCATAATCGCAATTTCGTCAAATCAAAAGATTCCATTTCTCCGAGTAGAAAATCTTGGAGGAGACACAATTTTCCGCCAAAAATATGCATGTAAGGATATTTTTGTGTGCGATCCGTATATAATATGCTTGAATTTATCGGTGCACCGTAACTTAGAGGGAAATGCATACTACTCAACTAGTCAGAAAGACGCGCATTCAGAAGCCGGCATCATGACTTAACTGAAATATCTTGGGATTTTTCTGCGCGATAATGGATTATAGATATAATATATATTATATGCATAATAATATATGCACAATGGCATTACAGACAAAGGCATAATAATATATAATAATAAATTATTGTATAATAAAAATATGTATAATAACTCTATAATAATCTATTTTGAACTAGGGAACAAAAATCCCGTGTAATACAGGTACCTTGGACTAAATTTCCGGAGGGGTACCTTTTCCCGTGCCCTAACTTCAATGCCCATCGTAACACTAACCATATCCCTAACCACCATAACCCCAACACCAACCTTAGCCGCCCCTGGAATTTAATGCAAGAGCATCTGTAATGCGGTGGAGAGAGTCCTTATTCTCGCGTCCAATCCACCACTTGAGTAATCTTTTCCAACCGAGACCATATTTCAGGGTATAAATTAGGGTTTCATGGGCTGCGTCGCCAACTCTATGTTTCCTAGAATTGCTATCTGTTTCGTGTTTTGGCGGTTTCTCATGCCTCAAAAGCGGGGCTTTCGCCTTAAAATCGTGTTTGCTTTATGGAGCCTTACCACAGACTTCCCCTCTCTCTAACTCGAACGAACCCATTTTCGAACTTTGATTTCTCGTCACCCCGCCGATAGAAAACCTTTTGGTGAACTGATACAGGCTCTTCACCTCATGCCTGAAGCTCGACAGTTTATCGCTGCTGCCAGAACTTCAACCGAAATGTTGTGCAGGGCCCTTCTGCCTTTCGTCACCCTCGACTGATTCACAGGCTTTTTTGCCATGACTGCTGGCTGACTGTTTTAAGAGGGTGACAAGGACCCCGGTCTGGTGCTGTTTTGGCACGCCTGCAGGCCTCGAGTGAACGAGCTTTTTTGGTTATACCGCCAGGGAGAGCACGCCTGTTGATCCAAGGCATCGGTTGTGCTGACCAGCTTCGCCTAGCGTTCCTGTGTGCATCTGCAGAGCACACACACGCACACACACAGAGAGAGGTGTCTTTGATGTTGCTCGCTTCGCCTCAGTGAGCAGACAGGCAGAACATCCTGGCACACAAACACAGAATGGGCATTTTGGCACGCTCTACTGCTGAGCTGGCGCAGATGTGCGCTCTCGCAGTCTGTTTGCAAGTCACTGAACCCTATCTCCATCCCTCTGCCGCCTGTTATGTTTGTGCGCGCGCGTGCCTGCGTGTGAGTGCTTTTGCTGCCGTTGCAGCTTCGTGCGTTGGACTGGACTCGTGTAGGTTGCGTCAGAGATTACTCAATCAGCCCGCTGACCATTCAACTCGTCGTGCTGCCTCCAAGTCACTGAATTCAGGTCTCTCTTGAGGACTGGAGGTCAGACTACAATGCCCCGGTCTCAATGCGGCCTTCATGCAGCAATGCGGGATCTGGGTTGCCTTTATTGTGTCCTGGTGCACCCGGAGTGGTGGATCGCGTCGTGTGTGTGGTACGCGTAAACGATTTTCCACTGAGCCACCGGACTCGCATGCTGATTGTCCGTCTCTAACATTACTCAGGTTTGCAAAACCACGTTGCGTTCATTAGGGGAACTGGAGAGCAAGTCTCCAGCCCTCACGACTGAATCACTATCCCAGTGGCTATAAACTCGCCCCCGCTCGTCAGTCTGTAGTTGGGCAGCGTGTGTGTGACACGCTTAGACGGCTTGTTTAGCTTTGTCAGCCATCAGCTCCCGGGCCCACCTGCGGTGTACTGGCGTTGTTTTGCCATGGGAGGCAAGGTGGTTGAGTGAGGAGAGGGCGCGGTAGATGCTTCGAAAGTCGGCCCCACTATAAACTAATTCACGCGCAGGCCACTGACTTTGTGAGCACTCTGTGAGACGCACAGGGTGGATGTCTTCGCCTGCGACGATCGAACTGTCGCGTTGTGTGGCCGGAGGGGGGGGGGAGGTAAGGCCAAATCAGGTGGCATCATTTTGCCAGACCTCACACGCATACATCCTTCGCTTCTGAGGGAAGTCAACGCGCGAATTCGGATCCGCAGGGCTGACCGACACCCTAGGAACTGGGGCAGAAGGCTTGGCCAGCTATCGTGCTCCGGGGCATCTCGAGATGACCTTGCATGTCCTTGCCTCTGGGGACAGTGAGATCGAGTTTGCGTCACCTTGCTCCATACTCATCCTACCGCGCATGCAGACTATCCCGGCGCGTGAAAAGTCGTGGTTGGAAAACTACTGACTGGCAAGTTAACTCCGGACAGAGAGCTGCGTTGCACTGGCTCCGTCGTCATCTGACTGCCCGGCAAGTGTCATGGGGTTAGCGTCCAGGAGAATGGATTCTGGTTCCTATGACGTGGAAGGCCAGATATGCGAGTCCTTAAAATAGACAAAACGCGCTTTTCGCGTAGTTTTTTATTGGGTGAGTCTTACCGCTTTCAGAAAACACCCTGATGCATTTCATTAATTCACAGTTATATCGGAAGATATTCGAAAAAAATGCATAGCAGACTGTTCACCAGAAAATACACTGGGGGACTGGCGTTTGTGGCTCCTCATGGAGGTGAGGTTCAGATAATGCGAGTTAAGAGCTTAGTTAAGAGTTGCGTTAAATAACGAACTTTATCCCCCGACTCAAAATTGAACGAACGCAAAATCAAACTGATTTTTTAAACACTCAGGTAGCCGTAATTTCCGCACTAACATCCCTTTGAGGAAGTATAATGTTTGGAATTTTGTGTCAGAGGCTGTGGTAATCTGAACTCCTAGCTACGGACGTGCCTTACAACATCTGGTTGTCTTCGTAAAACTGCTGCCAGGAGCTACTGGGTCCTCAATTTTGCAAATTGTCAAGTCCGTTTTTTTCCTCCTGGAGGGTTGGCAAGGTTTTCTGCTATCTTAATAGCCGAACACTTCCTTCCCTGTTCGATCTTAATTTTTTTCACGCACACCATCATGATATCATGTCAACGGAAAAAGCATTTATTAAATAACAGTACACTAACGCGATGTGATATCGATAGTACTGACAATGCGATCCCCAGGTAGAATGTTAGGTCAAGGCGATATATTTACCCACAAGGGGGCCTATTTGGTGTGTCGTGTGAATATTTTCGCATGGCTAAAATGTATTCCAAATGTTTTTGTCGGAAAAAAACCTGCCATTCAGTACATTAAACCGAAGACAAACTCTTTAAAAGCCGGAAGGTGCTCATTCTTGAAGTATAAAATACTAAGAAGGCGTACTCTGCCACAAAACGAGTACAGGAACGCATATTTTTGGGCATGTTTCCTATAAAATATATTAGGATTTGTAAGGCCATCGAAAATCAGTGGGAGGGGATTATGCTAAGTAAGTTGTTGCTTTATACCGAGTGCGGTTCTTGCAGATAGCCGGAAAGAAGCTCATTCAAGAAGCCGGCATCGGGGCGTAACTAAAATACCTCGGGCTTATGCTGTATGATAGTTGATATTGCAACCCTGCCTAAGCAATCATTTCTGATTGAAGGCATATTTCGGAATTTCAGTTAACATTTTATGAGAAAGGTAAGTTTCTATAATTAGCCAGCGCAACCAGGGACATACAATCTTCTGCGTACGAATAAATCTTTTTGTGTGAAATTACTGTTTTTTGTCTGATAATAGTGGCGACCGTTTAGTATTCAATGGTATCCTTAAGCGGTCCGGGAACGCATTGTTGTTTGCAATATCCACAATTCGTAAAAGACGTTGTGTTCACCGAAATTTCTGCTGCAGATGACAGTTTTAAGCCATTTCCGAAGAAAGTTAGCTTCCGAAATGAAGTCCCAGCCTGGATAAGCTCTTGATCAAACAAGCATCACTCCCTAACAAATTCCCTGTTCTATAAGTGCTTTGTTTGTGTATTTCGCGGTTGAAATGCATTTTCTGTGCCTACCGTTAACGGATATTAATGCTTTTTAGACACCAAACGAGAAAATGATGTTTTAACAAGGCAAGGCGCCTTTGCCCTGTTCAGATTTATTCCGGGAAAATAGTGCTTCGATTCCCTCTGTATTTTGGACTGTTTTCATTGTCTTTGCATGATTCTGGATAACATCGTATCACTGTGAATGCATTCTATAATGGCCCTGCAAATACAGAATAATGTTTACGAAGAAGGGCACGCGCTTAGCGTAAGAGCATGTATTTTTTTCATCAGCAAGAACCAGGAACTCGCATATTCTTCCCAAACAACCCATGCGTTATCTGTTTTGCTCATAAATTGTGTACCGCTCAAAAATATCTCACCATCTCTTTGGAAGGCAAATTGACCTATGCATGGCCGGCCAGTTCGTGGTTGCTCTTGAAGTGTTCATTTACACTCAGAAATCATTGGCAAAACAAATTATTGCCCGCCGCTATTATTACCGTATTTTGGGGCACAATATCGGAAAAACGGACCAATTAGAATTGTCGATGGCGAAAGCTACTTTATCTTCCCGGTAAAATCGTGGTTCTTCTCATCTTGTTTTTTTGCAGGCGGGAAAATCAATTTTTAAATTAGGGGGGGGGTTCTTGTTTAACCTGCTTGCGAGAGGACGCTCGTATTCACGCATATGTCCCCCCTGGTAGTTACTACAATGAAAAGTCAGTTGGGTATAAAATAATATAGGTTTTCACTTTGAGGTTTTCATCCGATGTCCCACTGCTAACAATTGGGGTTTCGTCATCATGTTTCGTCGGTTTGTCGTCCATTGCACGCGAAATTCAGGGTATTAGGCCTCTCAGTCTGTGGAATTTTGAGTCAACCATTTCAGTTTGTACGCGTACCCGCTTTTTCTCGCGTTTCAATAAGTATGCTCAGTCATCCCCACTTGAAAGCGAAATCTGAGACGACCTGTTCTTCACTACCAACGTTTACATTTGAGTCTCCAGTGTCCCACAGTTACCGCCGTCTCAAGTTCGCTCCCTTTGTTTACAGCTGCGAGCCACTTACAGCTGCCTCAGATCTTAACTAGTATGATTGCCTAACAACGAAGAGGATAAAAAAACTACGATCTCTTCGGGCGTGCAGGAACGCAGACATTATGCGCCAAATACACTTGACATAATGCATACTGTCTCCAACAGGATTTCGCGCCTAGATCATCATTCGTTCGGGCTGGCTTTTTAACATGCCAAAATGGCTAGGTATTGGTGCAGGAAGCTCGGATTTCTAGAACGAGAATAGCTCGCTCTGTCATTTTTAGAGTGTTCATTTGTTGTTTTGTCCATCGAGTTCCCTCCTCATTCTCTCCTGGTGAGTCAATCTTTATTCGAAGTCTTTTCTTACTTTCGAATTTTGTTACTGTCTGTCCCCCCCCCTCCAGCCAACTCTTATGCACACAGTTTATTCGGATCCGTTTCGAGACTAGTATCCATGTTTTGTTTCCCTATCCCTTGGTTTTCAGCTGGATGACCTGGAGTAGCGGTGACGGCAACAACAGCTTTCCACGCTTTCGCAACCTCAACGTGCTCCGCATGCTTGTTGCAGCGTCCGGCGTTTCACGTTTCCCCCGCCCCCTGCCGACACTTTTTCCACATGGCTGACGTTTTATAACTCAGTTGTATTACACTATCTCCTTCCTTCTTGTGTGATGCGTTGAGGGCGCCCGCGTTTTTCGAACCTGGCCTTGGGAACGGCTAGTTTTTTGGATAGCAGGACCGGCCAGGCTTTACTCCACCGTGCGTCGCCCCCGACTCTCGTGCTCTTCCTATGTTGCACGGTCGGCGTTTCTATCTAAGCCTCTCCAATCCAGACCGTGTTCTGCCTTCTGAATCTTCGAGTCTCTCAGTGCGGCTCTCCTACGTCCATGGTGTCTGTTGTTTGAGCACCGAATTGATGGTATGCATCTCCAAGATGCGTGTTTCTGAGGCGATGCTGGTATATTTCGGACAGAGTAGGCGTGTCAAGCATGTACTCGTGAACTGATAACTTGCAGGGGTTGTTAAAAGGGTGAACAGAGTGAAGGACGTGGAAAAATGCTTCGTGTAAAGAAACCGGCATGCAGATATGCCGAGGCAGAAAGATGGAAATTAGTCGGCGCACATTCGAGGAGTTTACATTGCGAAGCAGGGCAACGGTAGGATGTGGAACCCCAACTAACTTGAGGTAGCCTGTGGACCGTGTCATACGGGAATTGTGGTAAAGGAGGTTTTGCGGGTGGTGGAAAACGCAGGACAGAGAGTAGGCGGAATGCAAGAAAAAGTGAAATAATTAAATTTCTGTCGAAAGTTTAATCTTGCGCTGTGATACGGCAACGAAAGTGCTCGCGATAATTAAAAAGTAAACAAAGAGCAATTTTCAAAAATGGAATGTGAGTTCACTGCTGCTAGTACAGTAGATGTGCCAACTCATGAAATGTTAGCAGGAGCTCCGGAACGCGTTTTCGATTCGAAAATATTGCTTAAGTAGGGTTGTAATATCAAACACCGTGAAGTGTGACCTCAAGATATTTCACTTACTCCAGGATGACAGCTCCTGAACGAAAGTCCCAGCCTCCAACGAAAACCACGCTCTGAAAAGTGTGAATACTTAAGTAGTATGACTTTTCGCTGACTGTCGATGCCTTTGTAAATTCAAATATATTTCGCAGTGGGCACGCATAATAATATTCATTCTTTCCCTCATTGGGTAGAACATTACGTCTTCCAATTGTAGGCTTGAAGGAAGGGTATAATTCTGTTTTCCAAAATACGAGCAGTAAATTTTCCGTAAATAGAGAGTCATACATTCTTATAGGCTACTAAGAGGAGACAATTTGGGGGTTCATAAAGTTTAGCAGTGGGTTTGAGCCATATTGTAAACGTTACAAGCAACATTAGTAAGTGCAGAGACACGATGTTTTATGAACGGACATTTCATGGTATTAAAAGATCTCGATTAAAAACTTTTTAAAAACCGAATTATACCCTTCTTTTAAGTAAGGAATTTGAAGAAGACGTAATTTTCTACCAAATAATTAAGAGAACGAATATTTTCATGCATGTCTTCTATGAAATGTATTTGATTTTATAACGGCACCGAGGATCAGCGAAAAAATTAATACTAGTTAAATATTTATATATTGCAGTGTTTTTTGCCGGCGCTGGAGAAAAGTTTGCTCAAAAGCAACGGTTTAGTTTTATGTTAAGCTTATTGTTGGGGTTAGAACACGGGGGCATTTTGCCCTTTTTAGAATTACGCACAAGCCCACCTTTATTATTTGGGCGGGGCGCTCCTATTCCCATGTCCTACTTAGACGTCCAAATATGTCATTCCCGGCGCAATTACAGTGACAGTCCGCCAGCACATCATTAACGTCATTCTTATCTATGTAAGGTTGGGGTCGTACGTGGAGTGGGGTTCAGTCGGTGTGTTTGGCGCGCGCAGACGTTCCGTTTAGTTTTATCAGCCGCTGCATCCGTGTCCACTTCCGGCCGTCTTGACTTTGTCTCGCCATTAACGGTAGGTGTGTGAGGGAGGAAAGAGTGCGGTAGATTCTGCGCAAGTGCACCTTACTGCAAAGCAATCCTTGTGGAAGTCACTGCCCGTTGTTTTCCGTGAACACGCGGCAGACGTCTCTTGCGGCGGTCTTGCTATGAACTGTGGCGCCGGCTTTCCGTGCATTTTTAGAAGTTGTTTGCCTTACATGTAGGCGACGTGTTTCGAGCCTTTTAATTTCCCAGTGATGTCTCAGCATGTGCTGAGTGATGGAGGTCACCACGCCCATGGCCTGAATGGTCGAGCAGAAGCAGCTGGGCTTGCCTGCTTGTTCCTAGTCGCTGAGCTTAATTCCGCCCCCCCCCCCCCTAAAGGGGGACTTTCCGTTTTAGGAGAAGGCCTATACTAGCGTTGCCGCAGTTTATCCGCCAAAGGGTGAAATGACAAGTTGCGAGCTTCAGGGAACCCACACACTCGAGGGGCACAGTGATGTGTCGCTGTTGATGGGGCGGGGGCTTGTGCGGTTCCGATAATTGTGTACATTGCATCTACTTTGGCTTTCATTCTACGTCACCCAAAGATTTTCGGGTCTGAGACAGAAGCCTATTAACCTCCCAGGAAGCTGCTTTTTAGTTGTATTAATTGTCAGCCATCACCTGATGGCCCTTAGAAACGGAGCTGGAACCTAGAAGAAGGGTTATTCTCCAAAAATATAAGGCTTCCGCCCGAATACGGGCACGGTAACGACGCTCCTGGAGCGCATGCCTGCTCGCTCAGTTCTCAGGAGTCCATCTCTCGAAATCTGCCATGCACTAACATGGCCTCTACCTGCTGGTACACGCAAATGAGGACGCTGCTGGCGATTGACCGGTGTTTTGTGCTCCGTCTCCTTTATGCTAATTTTTTTTCACATCCGGCAATGCTCTGCAGTGCTTAGCGTTGATCTAGACATCAGTATTTTGATCTGCCAAACCCGCTTTAGGCCGTTCAGGAGCATCAGTGGAGAGGGACCCGGATTATTCGGTAGCTGCCATCTGGTGGGTCGTGAGAGATACTGCCTGCGCCATAGGCATTCTGCAGTTCCCGCGCACTGCACCCATCCAAGACTTTTACAGAAGAGACTACTCCCAGGATGCTGCAACCAGTTACAGCTCATGCATCATTAAAGAAAAGTAGATCCGAGTTCGCAATGCTACCTGCGTTAATCAGCGCAGCTTTAGAAGTTAGCCATCTAAGCATCATTTATTCGCAATTCTAACGGATACAATGGCGGTCGCCCACCAATCTTTTTTACGGAATTCATTTGTCCCGTTGTGCCTTACGCGCTCTCTCTCTCTCAAGCCCAACCAGCAGCCGCACAGGGGCGCATGATATAGGCAGAATGGCATTGCCGACAAAGACAAGGGAGACTGGAATCAAAACCGACAAGACAACGAGCCCGTGGCTCAGTGGTTAGAGACGTCGGCATTCTAACTGACAGGACGCGGGATCGAGCTCCAGGTGTTCCACACTTCGGAGATGAGTATAACTGGCTAACGACGGCGAAAAAGCCAGAAATGGCCATTCCAGTCTCCCTTGTCTTTGTTGGTAATGCTATTCAGCCCTCAGTCTGTTTGAACAGATTGAAGTTGATGAAAGTAGCAACAGACTTCACAACATCAGAAGGTTACCTTGCACGGGGGCCTATTCCAAATACAGCCTTGCGTGGCCGACTGCACACAGACATTCATAGTCGTCCTAATGGCTAGCGTCTGCACACATGTTTGCGGACGGTGTTGTCTTATTTTTTTTGCGAACGGGCTCGGATGAAGAAAAAATTAGCAAAGTCAGTGCTCATAGGTGGGAACTACTCTGCACTGCTTGGGAACAACATGGCAATATAGACTGGCGCAGCGAACTCGCTGCTTAAAAATCTCAAATAGGCTGCCTGGAACCGAGCCCAGATCTCGCGACAGTCATCATTGTGCTCTATGGTCTCCGTCAGCTCTGTACTCTAGTCCTTATTTCTGACGGAATTTCGGAAACCGTTTAGTCATTACAGAGCCTCGTTGAATTGTTCATTTTGAAGGACTGGTTTTGAGCTTTTCGGCACTGGTTTTGGTACATAGCGGCTTGCAAGTTGCTGCTATTGCTAATCCGCGTACCACTGAATAAGTTTTATCGAATATTATAGTTTGGCGAGGTTACCCGAAGGCCCCGAGTAAATTGATCACCAAGATCTCTCATTTTGCATCCTGTTCAGCTGAGAATGTGTTTAGGTCAGTGCCCTAAGCAAAGGGTAAGGTGTAAGGAGATTAGGTCTATCTACTTTTAACAAGTAAGGACTTTATGCAAGACTGTTCCTTTTTAATTTCCTCAGAAATTAACTGCGAACTTGGAGTAGATCATTGTATTTTAGGTCTATAGGCTCAGATCGAAGTCTTTATGTATGAATATTTGGGCCGAAGTCCCCTTACCTTAAAGTGTACTACTAACTGCCTGTCGGAGGTTAATGAATATTACGCGGCTACCCGTTGTGGCTGATGGACTTCGGTTCAAATATTCATACATAAAACCTCGGTCTGGGCTTAGAGACCTAAAATATGCTGATCTTCTTCAAGTTCGCAGTTACTATCTGAGGAAATTGAAGAGCAACAATTTCTTTAATGCAGTATCTACCAGAAAGCAGACGGGGAACGCTGGGGGACCCACAGCCGCTCTGAACCCCTCGCAGCTGTGTCATGCAGCGGCAGAATCTCGGTGAAACACGCGTGTATGGGCTTTTGGCTAGTACCTGTGCTGTAAGTATGATATTCCCTTACTTTAATGTAAGACTACCGACCAGACCGTTTGACTGGAAACGGACATGAATGGAGGAAATTTTCTTCCTCCTGCGTCAATAAGTCGGACATATATGTACCTCGGTATGTGTGATGCACGGTTAGCCCATGCAAAGTGGCCATAGCTGATCGCGAGCTCGAAATTTTAAGAAACGATCTGTCCTACGAGACATGGTAGGGCACTGAAATGGGTACCTCCTTCTATTACAGGTGGCCTTTTGTTAAAATCTAGAGGGTCTAGGGGAGTGTTAGAGCCGGGGTTAAGGTAGAGATAAAAGTGGGATTAGTGTTAAAGTTAGGGCTATGGTTAGGACACGGAAATCGGCATTGCTAGAATTTTAACTCAAGGAACCTGTAATACGGGGATACCTTCTTCCGCGTTCTGTCTTTTTCTTTGCTAAAATCACGAATCAGCTGAGTGGTGTACAACATCGGAGAGCCACAACGACCTACCTCCGCAATCAAAATCCAGGTAGCTAGGTAAATGTTGTCCAAAAAGACTTACCCAAGCGTTTGGCCAGACACATGGACCGGCTCCTTGGGTTGATGACGCGTGTTTAGGTTTACCGCGGAAAATTAAGTCAAAGGTATCCTAGAACTACTACAATCTTCAGGTCCGGTCTCGGATAGAGATGAAAAGTGGGTGCCAGTAGAGAAGGCATTGTAATTTGTGCAAGTTGAAAGCTGGATAGACTGGAGCGAGTTTGCATCTGGACGATGGCCCACGTCCGGCTCAGCGGCAGATGTCGAAGCGCTTTGAGGTTGATTAGCCGGTTTCGATAACTGCCCTCCTGATGGATCGCATTTCTTTGGCACAAACTTGGACATCGATTTAGAATCGTAGGCAGGGATCCATCTCAGTTCGGTATTGGATGCGAAAGTGCGCCTGGACCTATGAACTTCCTAATTGTCTCATACAAGGCAGGATTGCTGGTGACGTTATCTGAGACCTACAGTGTCCACTGGAAATTAACACGGGTTTTAACAATCAGAGATATACGCATTAACAGAGTGCGTTCACCGCCGCAACCTGCGCCCACCAAATTTATGTTCGAACATTTCTGCAGACTGAGACGCCATCGTAGTTGCAGGGAGACCGTGCCTTGAGAAAAAATATTCTCTCGTATTCAGTCCTCCTTGGGACACACATAGTCTGAAGAGGTTTTTATGGGGGGGGGGGGGGGGTTGTTGTAACGGCGAGTAGAGCAAACCGGTCCAAGACGACGTATGGTGTGAAAGGCTTGCATCCAGCCCCCACGTAACTGCCCATAACTCAAAGGAGAGAAACTTAAGCTATTTAGACAGGTCGCATATAACAATATTTATTGACCCCTGAGTGATGTTCTAGCTCGCCTTTGAACACCTTCGAGTAAGTTTAGACCCTGTTGAATACAGGATCTCCAGGTTTGGGGTTCACATCTACGTTGGAACCTTATAAGTGTTCCAGACACTACAGAAGCCACCGTATTTTCCAACCCAGGAAACAGCGCAATACTGTAATGTCTTCTATGGAATCTGCACAATCAAAAAGCATGCTGTTCTGTTCTCTGCATTCTACAATATCAGAGCAGCCAATAGTATACGACTCACAAGCCTCAAAGTCCTCAAACATTTGCCCTCGAAGCCCAACGGCAAGTCATCATCTTTCTCTTAAGTCATAGTTTCAAGACCATGGGATATACTCCGCCAGCTATCAGTCGTCCGCTTCGGGGTACCCAGCGACATGAAAAGTACTCAAGAACATGCCTCGGCAATGCTAGGGTGAAGGACTCTAATCGGCTGTCCATAGACTATGGGTTGTGTGCTGATGTATGTACTTGCGAAATCTAGCTAGTGGTAATGACTGGCAGTTGTATCCGAGAGCGGAGAAACAAAAAACAAGGATCAACCGAGCACGAATTTAGGGTTACGAAGCGACATGTTTAGTTGTCAGATGGCCAGGCCTTCTTTCAAGATTGGACGTCGGGGAATATCCAGCTGGATACCGTATCTGCATGTATTCGTCATTTTACTCGAAAGCATCGTTTTTGCCACCGACCATCCTCTGTGTTTTCCTGTATTCCGTCAACTTACTGTCCGGCGTGCTGCCCAGCCCGTGAACCCATTATGTATTACACGAACTACAGTACACGAACAGTTAATTTGGGTCCCACATCTCCGTTTTCTGAGTGATGCAATCC
The DNA here is from genome assembly GCA_902702965.1 of Spirometra erinaceieuropaei. Classification (NCBI taxonomy): domain Eukaryota; kingdom Metazoa; phylum Platyhelminthes; class Cestoda; order Diphyllobothriidea; family Diphyllobothriidae; genus Spirometra; species Spirometra erinaceieuropaei. The sequence goes on along the minus strand of CACRXP010000020.1, from coordinate 689,763 downwards.
AGTGAAACTTACTTTAGCCTCATCCTTCCCGTGTGGTTTCTCTTTTGAGGAGTGTGGCGTCACGGTTTCTCTTGCTAACAATTTCTTTGCAGATATTTTTGTGGAGAACAAATATCCAATAATCAAGCCCTCTGCTGACCTTTCCACAGGTTGTTGTGTGGTAAATTCTTACATGTTGCGGTGAAAACAAAGATTGGAAAAGTTCATGATCGCGGGAAGCCATCATCTCATTTATTAGTCTGTTGTCCTACCAACGCTGACTGACAAAACTTAAACAAACCAGATAAATACCCCTGGGGGAATTTTCGAATTTCTTCTGATGGAGGAAACGTGATCGCTAGAAGAAACATTTTACACGCTAAACTTCCTGATTTCTCCCCACCACCACCACCACCACCACCACCACCACCACCACCACCACCACCACCATAATCATCATCATCGTCAGAGACAGCTCCGGAAATGGGCAACTGACGTCCCAGGATTGCAGCATATACAGGATTTATCGCAGATGTCTGCAATTGGGGGGGGGGGGGAAGGGGGGGATACTCAGGGTTTTCAAGCCTGATACGGGATGAGGATGAGACAAGTATCAAAAGTGTTCCCATTGACCAATTACTCCGTCATTGTTCGCTACAGATTTTTTGTGACTGGGCTCACGTACGTGCTGATGCAATTCTAAATGACCCCCCAGAGATCTACTCTGTAGGTTCACACCGTGCGTCCTATGATTCATCGCCGAATGACGAATCCCCGAATTGAGGCAGTTTAACCTACTTTTGACAAGTTCGGAAAAAATGCGGGCCTTACCGATAATTGTGCGTACGCTGCAGGGGGCTACTTCAAGGGCCTTCGTCACGAGTTTCGTTTACCACGGCAAACATTCGACCATGTCGAACACTGCTGTCCTTCTTGATATTTTCCGAAAGCAGATTTTATTAGACTTTTGTTCTTTCGGTAGTCTGATTAATTATGTGAACAACAGAACACTATTCAGCGAATATTCCCATGTTACAATTGAGAAGTCAATCTGGCAAACACGTGTTTTCGGTAACTCGTCATCAGGCCAAAACAGTTACATAAAAGTTGAAATTGTGCGAACAATATTCCTATGCACATAAATCAGACATAAAGCAGAAACTCCCACGAAGGGCCCCAACTACAATTTGCCTTCAGAACACAAAGCTCGCGTTGCCATACGAGTAATTTCAAGAGAGCTTATGTGCCTTAAGAGGCACAGCACAATAGGGAAGTATGCAGCGTACATTTTGAAAGATTAATTCAACACCGAAGACTTGTGATTAACCATACCGATTGTTTAGTCAATCATTCAAGGCATCTCAAGGGGCACTAGCTTTCATGAGAATGCGGCCTATACACAAAAAAGGTATTGAGCCGCCTTTTAATGGAACATTTTGTGTAGGTGAAGATGGTTAACTGATTGATCGAAAAAATAATTCAGTAGCAGCCATACGGGGTTACACGTTGGCATCCGACTGTGCATGGTCTCTTGAGCTGCTAACACAAATGATATTTGGAAAAATTAAGCACCTAAATGGCGTGTACTGACTGGCGTTGCTTCGGTAGGACACGGGAATATGGCGCCCGTGTAAGGTTGGTCTCGCGCTAAATGCTAGTGGGATTTGAGGGGGAGGTTAGGGCTAAAATTAGTATACAGGAAAAGGCACCCCCTGAAGTTTGGCGTAAGGCCACCTGTCAAGTGCTAATGCCAGGATCTGAAGTTAACTGTGTACGGCGGAACGGAGAGAAAACTCCGATCATGAGTAGTGATGGTGGCATTGGTGGTGATTCGAAGGTCGTGCACGTGGCGCACGCAGACATGGTCCCTCGACCATGCCAGACACCGCACCCATTCCCTGCTCCAGTCTGCTGACCGGCTCGGACAGCGACTGGGATGAGGGAACGGGAAAAGAGAGCTCAGAGTTCTTTCCTCCCCGCTATAAACAATCTGACGAGCTTGAAGCTATTACGGTTCGC
>CACRXP010000020.1:621400-681856 GCA_902702965.1 Spirometra erinaceieuropaei | reverse complement strand
CCACCACCACCACCACCACCAACACCAACACCAACACCATAATCATCATCAACATCGTCAGAGACAGCCTCGGAAATGGGCAACTGACGTCCAAGGATTGCAGCATATACCGGATTTATCGCAGATGTCTGCAATAGGGGGGGATAATCAGGGTTTTCAAGCCTGATACGGGATGAGGATGAGACAAGTATCAAAAGTGTTACCATTGACCAATTACTCCGTCAGTGCTCGCAACATATTTTTTGTGACTGGGCTCACGTACTTGCTGATGCAGTTCTACATGACCCCCCAGAGATCTACTCTGTAGGTTCACACTGTGCGTCCTATGATTCATCGCCGAATGACGAATCCCCGAGTAGAGGCAGTTTTACCTACTTTTGACAAGTTCGGAAAAAACACGGGCCTTACCATAAATTGTGCGTAAGCTGCAAGGGGCTACTTCAAAGGCCTTCGTTACGAGTTTCGTTTACCACGGCAAACATTCGACCATGTCGAACACTGCTGTCCTTTTTGATATTTTTCGAAAGCAGATTTTGTTCGACTTTTGTTCTTTCGGTAAGCTGATTAATTATGTGAACAACAGAACACTATTCAGCGAATATTCCCATGTTACAATTGAAAAGTCAATCTGGCAAACACGTGTTTTCGGTAACTCGTCATCAGGCCAAAACAGTTACATAAAAGTTGAAATTGTGCGAACACTGTTCCTATGCACATAAATCAGACATAAAGCAGAAACTCCCACGAAGCACCCCAACTAACATTTGCCTTCAGAACACAAAGCTCGCGTTGCCATACGAGTTATTTCAAGAGAGCTTATGTGCCTTAAGAGGCACAGCTTAATAGGGAAGTATGCAGTGTACATTTTGAAAGATTAATTCAACACCGAAGACTTGTGATTAACCATACCGATTTCTTAGTCAATCATTCAAGGCATCTCATGGGGCACTAGCTTTCATGAGAATACGGTCTATACACAAAAAAGGTATTGAGCCGCCTTTTAATGGAAAATTTTGCGTATGTGAAGATGGTTAACTGGTTGACCGAAAATATAATTCACTGGCAGCCATACGGGGTTACACGTTGGCTTCCGACTGTGAATGGTCTCTTGAGCTGCTAACACAAATTATATTCGGAAAAACTAAGCACCTAAATGGCGTGTGCTGATTGGTGCTGTTTCGGTAGGGCACGGGAATATGGCGGCCGTGTAAGGTTGGTATCGCGCTAAATGCTAGTGGGATTTGAGGGGTAGGTTAGGGCTAAAATTAGCATATGGGAAAAGGCACCCCCCGTCCTGAAGTTTGGCGCAAGGTCACCTGGCAAGTGCTAATGTCAGGATCTGAAGCAATGTATGACTGACTGTGTACGACGGAACGAAGAGAGAATTCCGATCACGGATAGTGATGGGGGCATAGGTTGTGCTGGGAAGGTCGTGAACGTGGCGCACGCAGACACGGTCACTCGACCATGACAGCCAGCGCGCCCATTGCCTGCTCCAGTCTGCTGACTGGCTCGGCCAGTGGCTGAGGCATTGGGATGGGAGGGGAATGTGAGGTCGACGATTCAGCGCACTTTTCTCCTCACTATAAACAATCTGACGCGTTTGAAGTTATCACGATGCGCTAAAAGCCGTGGCTTGGGAGGCTGGCAACTGACGGGACAACTTGGGCCTCGCAGTCGACCTGGTGTTGTGCGTTTGAGTGGAATGGCCGGCTGGTGGTCTAAGAGTCAGGCTGCAATTGCTCCTTCTTAATGTGGCCACTATAGTGCTCACACTCCGTGCCAACCTCCATTCTTTTGTCGTTGTTGGTCAAAATCCTGATCATTTTTTGCGTGGATCAGGGGATGTGCTGGCACTCCTGTAGGTGCGGATCCGGCCGTGCCAGCTACATGCGCTCTCTCCCCGCCTCCGATCTTCTTGACTCTGTCTTGACACCGCGTTCAGGTGGGGAGTGGGGAAGAGAGAGAGTGCGGTAGATGCTGCGCAAGTCTTCTATCACTATAAACTAATCCACGCGCAATTCACCGTGTCTGCTGCACTTTGCTGTGTAACACACGGTGGACATCGTCGGGAACGGCGAGCGAACTGTCAGTGGTGGTGAATAAGCCATAATTGACCCCTGTCACTGGCTGGCTAGCTAGTTCGCCGTTGCTGCCGCCATATTTAAAGGCAGTGGCGGTGATTGACTTAGGAGAAGAGTGGTAGTTTAGGAATTTTACTGAGCGAGCCGCCGTGAAATGTTGTTCTGTTGAGTGCGTCGTGTGCTAAAACAGTTCGTGGGACACCAACCATCAGGAGGTCCAGAAGGTCGTGATCATTTGCTCCTGGGTTTGTGTTTCTCCTGTTACAAGTGGTTTGCAAGGTATTCATATTTCGATCCTGTCCGATTCGCGACATATCAGGACCATACACTTTAGAGAAAGCTAATTATGAACACAGTAGTATGCCGTTACTGGATGTTTACTCAGAAAACGGCACTGAAATTTCTAACACTCAACTCTGTACAGTGCTCAAACCAAATTGCACGTCCGCATTTTATGTCTCTACTGTTTTGTATACGTTGACTTTTTGGCCCTCGCCTACGAGTCCCTACATCAATGTTTCTCACTGGAGCCCTGCCTAAAATCCCTTTTGTCGAAGTTGTTGTTAACAGCGCCTGGTGCTTTGCGCGCCGGACACGTGGTTGTGCGAACTCTGTCGAGCCTTGACGAAATTAGGTCCTCTAAACTGCGGCCGTAAGTGTGATCCCATGAGTGGATTGATATCGAAGCGCATTTGGTGTGTTGACTAACTTACTTGGCAGGAGTATGACGCAACTGCTGCCAAATGTTTCACTAGATCGTCCTATGTGATTTCAGGTCTGAAGCCAATTTCCAAAGGAGTCTGTGTAATTTAGTTGTAAGTTGTCGCGTGGACTTGGAATTCGCCCACCGGAAGCAGACTTTTCGGGTCTGGTCCCAAATTTTGAGCAATAATTTAACTTTCATACTACCAACGGATAGATGACTTAGCTCCAGACTTTCCTCATTCAATCTGCACGAGATTACTGGGCATTTTAGGTGTCTCAGGATTGATGGTCTCATTCATTAATTGCTGGCCACACCGAATACGTGGTTGTAAGCGAAATCCGGCCCATCTGGCGCCTATCCCTACTCATTGGCTGTACAAAAGGGTGCTGAAGTTGACGGTTATAAATCAACGAGCTTTTCCACTGGCAGGCTAAACCAAATAAGAGCGGTCGTGTTGTCTCTTCCGAGCAGTTATGTCTGGATCCCAGTTCAGCCACAGGAGAGGCACCAGTCGCGTTTTAGCACGCGTATACGAGGGTTTTATACCAGCTCAGTCGCCATCTCTTAATCTATAGCCAGTCGTTCACATCTAACCATCACCGGGTTTCGATGAGAGTGGCAAAGGAGACTGAAACTGATATTGTGCAAGCTTTCCTTATCGTAACCTAACATTGTCGATTAAGACAGATGAGTCTCTGAGTTGGCTGCGTTTTTGTCTCTGAGTTTGAACTTTTCGGTTTTAAACTATTCTACGAATTTCTTGCTGACGCAAGCTGTGTGCTAAACGACCAACCGAGTCTGGTGTCTCACTATACGTTTAAGGGGGTTCCAGAAGGACACAGAGTACGAACGAAGGCAACGGTGCATATGTGTGTGTCAACAAGTTAGAAAGGCATCGGCCTATTATCGCAAGCGAAACGCAATTTACCGACTTGGCTTGTGGACGCGCAAAGTAATAACTTGTGTTCTAGACCACCTCTGTGTGCCCGACCGTTGCTTGAAGTCTTCCAGGCACCACTCGTGATAGGGCCCGAAGCAACAGGGGATTGCGTATGCACTGTTTTCGAAGTTTCCTCAACGAAAGATGACGCTCCGGCTGAAAAAAATGAATTTTCGTTCTGAATGATAGTGCAACTCACCTCTCACATGTTCCCTATACTGTGTTTGGGAGCCTCTAATAGCCCTGAACTTTGCGATTGAGTACTTCTCAGGTAGCCGATGAGCGATCGAGGTGCCATTGCACACCAGCACGGCGAAATGATTGGTCCACAGGTGCCACGCATGTAAAGCACTCTCACTTGGCGCTGGAGTACCGGATCGATGAGCCAGCGTGCTCATCGATGCTGGCGGAATTACTCATTCGGTTGAGGCGCGCGCGCGCGCTCTGAAGGTAGCAGACAAGTCCTCGTGCGCACACCCAGCGCGTACGCACACACAAGCGCGCATCCAGTCCTGTGGTCCCGCAGAACGATTATGATGAGGAAGGTGATTGAGAACGGCGGTAGAGTGCACGCTAATCGCCTGCCCACGATCCATCATCGTGGTGCGGCGAGAATGGAGTAACCTTTATTAGGTCGGCTTGCCTTCAGGACGCCGCACTTCAGCATCATCAAGCGACTCTAGGCCTTCTCCTTCGTCCAACAATGCGTAAGTCAGGCAGATAAGTACAGCATTTTCGTTTCATGCAACGCAAAGCCTTTTTTGGAGGGAGTACGGTCTTAGTTTTGATACTTCTGTAAACATAATTACTGGATTGGTGCAAAATACACTCACCTTCAACCTTTACGGCCGGGTAGTCGGCTGGATTGCATTTTAAGATGGCAAAACTACAAAACACTTAAATAAGAGTTGAGTATTTTGGTCGGAACGTCAAGTGCAAGGGTTTCTGATCCTTACGCGTTTTGTCACCGCGAGGATATTTCAGTAAAACTGGTTCTAATGTTTCATGCATAAATGCTCACAAGAATATTCTGCATTCCTGGACAGATTCACCTCTAGTTAAGGCCATCCGCCTTGCAGGTGTGGAATAAAAAGTAGTTCGTAAAGGGTTACTATTACGATGAGATCAGGCACCGAGTCCACCTTAAATGATTGTAGAATCTGTCTTATCGAGAAAAGCAGTGCTACTAGAGCATTTCTATCGCGTTAACAAATACGCGGTCACTGATGCGACTTTTAGATGCTACAAAATTCGATCGGCTATCCGGATATGCATCCTGTAGAAAACATCCTGGACTTTGAGCAGCCAATGAAATCTTTCCCCACATTATATTCTACACTCAGATTTAAGCACAAAATATAATTTTAGAAGTCAAATACCAAGTTATTGGCAAAATAATTCACTAGCTATGTCAGAAATATGCTATCATGCATATCTTTCCTTGAAGAAGGCATCAGTACGTAATAGGTATTTATTTTAGACTTCATTTGTCCAAAAGACAATTTGGCGAGCATACATCTGTTTTGAATAAACTATTTCCAGGCCTGTTTATTTATATAGCTAGTGAAATAATGAATAAAAGGATGCGGGCAAGTAGATAATTGTCCTTTAGTTTGGATATAGAGAGGGTAGAGGGAAACACCAAAATTCCCATCAGCGCCAGGGGGAAGGTGGGCCCCGGAAAAGGTAATTATATGTGGGTAGTTGGCTTGGTGGCTTTGAACCATAGCAACTGTGGGACCTGTATGAAACTCCAGCCATAATCCCAACACTAACCTAAACGCTAACCCTAACTTTTCACTAACCATAAGCTCCGGGGAATTAGAGCAAGGCCCTCGACTATGGGGGGAGGGTTCCTCTGCCCATGTCTTCTTGGAGTGCGTCCATTTTTAAGGTCCTAGGGCTTTTCCACGAGGTCATGTTTTAATTTTAAAGAGGAGTTACAAGTGTCTTTTTTCAATTACAGAATACGCCTAACTAATGACTGTCTTGGGTCATCTAACCTGTAATTCTGCTAACGTCCCCGGAAGCGCTTTAGGTTTTCTAAACGGTATTCCTTTAGTAAAGATAGACTGGGAAGCAACAAAGTTAGCTTTACTTGGTAGTTTGAGATTAGATGTTTAGTTAGTAGTGGATAATGTCATGCTAGCGGAGTTATGAGGGGACAAACAGCGGTTATTCAATAGGCCCATTACGACTATGTTAATACATAACGCAGTATTAGTATGTAGAGATGATGGAAGTACTGCCGAATTTTTCAGGCTAACTGGATGCCTATAAATGAAGGATTTTCAAGAGCATTGTCGATTACTTTGACAGTCATGAAAGGACAATGCTTGCCCCATGTATTGGCAGAGCATGGGAGTCTTTGGAAACTTCAAAAATTTTCCTGAGCTTCTCATGACAGCCGTCTGATGATAATATTGCTTTCAGGCACCTTCTCGCTGAAGTGTCTACCGATTTTTTAAAATTTCTGTCCCAAATGCACCGATACAGACTGGGCAGTTCAACACAAACGTTACCGCATCCGCTCTTTTCAGGCAATAGCGATGTAACCCTTCCATGATGTCTCAAAATTTATCAGCAACAAATCCAGTGCAAGTGTTGGATTTCAACTAGGAAAAGCATAAATATCTCGCTATTGGCCTGCTGTTGACAGTTGGCAAATAGAGTTTACAAGATGAATGTGTCCTCTTTGTCATTAAGCATATTCAGCGCCCATCTCCGTCAATAACATTACCACACGCACACATCTTGTTAGCCTGACTACTTTTTAACACATAGTTCACAAAGGAAAGGCAGTAGCCCTATATTGAAGAGACTGCCGTGGACTCCATAGAATCCTACTCTCTCATCAAGATAAAAGGTGGCTTCTGATAACTTTGTATTCCTCTCTCCTCCTTCTGTAGCCCTTCGTTCGCCCAGCCAATACGTCGGCAACAGCGGAAAGCGCTTTCAACCAACCATCACCCCATCTCCGAACTTCAATGCAGAGCACGATGCCTCGGCTTTGTGCAAATCAATGAGATGTTGGGGTGAGTAGATTCGGCAAGGCTTTACACTGACTTGCATCCTGCCACTGAATGATTCGCCATGCTGACAGAAGAGCTATCAGCTAAAAGTTTAGACACACGAGTTTCGACGAACATATAATGTTGCTTAAGGCACCCGCGAGGGGCTCGGTTAACCAGAGTATCGCCCAGTATTTCCGTGTGCTTTCTGGTGTGTAAACGCCAGTTTTTATGTTGCCCTCGGAAATTAGTACGCCAAGTCGGAATTAAACATCCTACACTCGGTATGATATGAACGGTTAGGCCGAGATCCATCAGCTACAGCGGAATGACCGCGTACAGGCTGCCAACAGGCATTCAGTAGTATACAAATACTGAATGATTCACTATTCTGACAGCGCAAGTACTAGCTAAAAGCCCAGAGAGGCGTGTTTCGGGGGATCATGTGCTGTTGTATGACGCAACTGCCGGGGACTCGGCTCATCAATGAGCCCCTCGGCACTCCCCGTGTATTTGTATACTATTGACTACACCTTTGCCCCTAGTGAATATTGCGCGGCTAGTTCGCAGTAGCTAATGAATCGCAACTCAGGTATTATCATCAGCATTCGAATCGTGACGAAAAATTTTCATTTCGACTGTTTCACTCTAAGTTTGCGCATAAAGTTCCATGGAAATTTTAAAAAAGGCAGCGTGTATTCCGCTAGCGTAATATGATGTGCAGACGGACGAATTGAGGGTGTCCTAGAGCGATAAATGAGCAGTTTTTTGGCCATAGCGGCAGGACAAAGCAGTTCCAGCCTAGATAAGCAGTTAAGCGCCAGTTGAGTTCGTTAGTATGATACTGCTTACATTTGAGGTCGCTTCAAGTGAGTGAGATGAAAAGAGGACTAAGACGGACCACGTCTCGGCTGGCAGTGTTGTAGCTTCATAAACAAATACAGTCGGATGCAATTCTCGGGTGTTCCTGGCTTGTGCTTGATGTATGAGCATTTCACAGCGGTAACTACATCAGGAACCATCAGTTTAGTCCTACCTGTCCTTGTTACTAACACTTTCGGGCTCACAGACACTGCGGGCTTGTATATTATTGCATACATAATCCCCACCTATAGTTGGAGTTTTAATATTTCATGATGGCGTCACAGGACTTACATTGCGGCTACTTCCCTAAACTTATTAAATTCCTGCTTTATTACCACGATACACCGGTTTAAGTCCAGTTTAGTAGAGATAGCACCCCTATTTCTGCCACTGAAATCCTACTAACTTAGAATTTAAACTGATGACGTCTGTAGCTCCCAGAAGTACAGACATGGTGGCTGTTCATCAAACGTCTTAGGAACTTAAACCTCCTTTTTTAATTAAAAGGCACTGATGAGGACCAGATCATTCGCATCCTCGGTCGTAGAACCAGTGAGGAACGTCAACAGATAAAGGAGGTCTACAAAAAGAAGTACAACCGCGTAAGTGACGATGTGATTTAATCCTGCTTCTACTCTCAAGCAACGTTTCACAGTTTAAAATTGTCATAATGTCACTCGTAGAATTTTCTACCTTGAAAAATTTTTAGACAAGAGGCTGAGTTTCCTCGAAGCTGAAGAACATATGTGACGTACGGCTGTTCAGTTCTGGACTATTATTTTATTCAAAACTAATCGCGCATCGTTCCCTTGAACTTTACTTCCAAGTTGTAACTTTTATGTTCAGGCAAAAAAGACCGGGTCGGTCATGTCGTATCTATTCAACCTAAGTTGAAGCAAAACTATATGAATTTTGAATTTGTAATATGATCCCAGAGACAAGATGAATGGATGCTAATTGCTGTGCATATGACTGTCAAAGAGATAGGGTTCGTAACTTTTACTACCCCTAGTTAAATAGCAGGCAGAGGTAGCCTTTTAATTTATCTGTTTTCGATCATGATTATTCGATTTAACCTGCAGTCAGCAGGAAGTGTCACTCGACAAATGCATACATTAAAAGTATATGGATTAAAATAATCAATAAAGTTTTCGAATTTATGATCTTTATAGAAGATTGAGTTAAGGCTCTTAATACGTATCCAAAAATTCAGATCCTGTTTGGCGTCGTCATCTGCGAGTTTTTCAATAAAAACGTCATAATTCAGGACACATTAAACTATCGTTTTATGTGTTGTCGAGCAGGAAGACATACGACTGAATCCACTACTGACTCAAATGGAGGAGTATCTTGACACAATATACAATATGTGTTGCCCTCTATTTGAAAATATGTCCGGTCACCCCCGCGAAAATTTGGAAAAACACTTTCCGAATTATCTTGATTTTGAAATTTCGGCTAATGACACTATTATTTAATGAATCGTAACTCCGAGTTAAATGCTATACAAAACAGTCTCTAGATACTTTAATTCTCTACTCCTAATAAGAACCTATATTATTTTTGAAAGGTCAGGTATTTTTGAGCACCTTAAATAACTGTCGGATTCTTATAGTCCGCACAGTGCATACTTTTTGTTTTCTCTGCAAGTACCGCATTCATCTCTCATGTTTTTTTTGAAGAGGCCGCCTAGGGCTCATAAGAGTTTATTATATACATATGTCGCTTTGAATCCGTTGATGAAAATGGGGTGCACGCCGATCAATAGCGTCCGTATCCACAGTGCTTTCGAAATACAAACACCCCTTTCAACAAGCACGAAACAAAAGAGCCACGTGCTTTCCCGCAAAAGTAATGTGAGAAACAAGTTTTTATCCATTTCCTTCGGGACATATAACTGACTTTACACAAGTAGAGGAGAGAACGAAGTAGAAAGAGCCACTACCGGAGTGGTTACCTGTTCATGATCGAAATTTGGTTGGACGGTTGAAACGGTGGGCAACTGAAGACCGGTATGAATAGGTTCGGGGTTGAAGTCATGTTAGTAAACGTGGGGAGGGCAGAATCACAAGCGTTTTCTTTAAAAGCATGTCTACACTGTACGATTCGGCCAAAACTGTACGTACTGATCTGACCTCCTCCCATAAAAAGTGAATTGCAGGCGGTAAGCAGACTAGAATGCCATTGACTAGTTATCTTAGGGTTACAGGCTCCAAATAGACCGGAGAGTCAAAGAGACTATCGTGGATACCGCGATCGTTTGGGTTTATGATAACACCAAAGAAATACACTCCTTGGGGTACCTATTCAGCGAAAAAAGGGCAATCCTCCCAGTTTCCCAGCTAAAATCAATTCATCGGCGACTTCTAAAAAACCTATAAGGTTTTGCTCCAAGACGGACAATGGGAAAGAGGGGTCGGATCCTTTGCCATTGACGTGACTCATTGCTTCCGTATGAGAGAACGAGTCTTCTAGTGATCGGTTCCGTATCCTCGGATTCATCAAGCTGAAACTGTTAGAGGTGAATAACTGAGGCCTTGCGTAATCTCCAAGTAAAGATTCGGCTGCGGAAACCGGCCAACTGCTGTCATGAATGTGGATTCCAGCGGACTGCAGATGCGCCTCTGAGGCTGGCAAAAAATAGATCAAGAACGACAGCTGTCATCAGAACTTTCTGGTTCTTCGTCCCACGTACTGGCCAGATTCTTTAGTGCAAATGACAGGGACCAATTTAAATGTTTAATTAACTTTTTTACCCCTGTTTCATAAAAAGCAGATTACGGGCAATGCATTTGTCCTTAAGTAACCGGGTTATGTACCAGACCGGCATTCGCTGAGCACCCTGCAAAATGCCTCTGGTTACTTTACTAACTTGAACACAAATGCTGCTTCTATAGGCTTGACCACCAAAGTCCTCCCTGAAGTATTCACATACCCCGCTTTCAAGTAGGCAGAATTCAAGCCAGGATTCGTTATTTCCACTTGTAGGAACTTGCCAGCGATCTCAGTGGGGACCTTAGTGACCACTTCCGTGACCTTTGCATTCTTCTCACTGAGTCGCCGATGTATCTGATGGCCAAGTCGCTCTACTATGCAATGAAGGGCTTTGGCACCAATGAAAACACCATCATTGAGATCCTTGTTGGCTGCACCAGCGATGAACTGAAGAAAGTCAAAGAAGCCTACACCCACGGTGAGGTCGTCCACCCAATAGCTGCATTTTAAACCGGCCTTCTGACTCGAAAAAGATCAGTTTAAGTTGTTTGCCATCTCAGGATTATAACATATCATTTTACTGTAGACCCATGTCAGGGCCGCTAAACAAAAACGACGTAAACGGCATCAAACATCAGGCTTAGTAGGGAAAATAGGCGAAATGTCTGTTTGTTTTAATGAAAAGCACTTCAAACTGATTCCTATTTTTTATCTTGTAGTGCTTCGGGACAAGGGAATAAAAGGTGAGACTAGTTTGGAGAATTTTTCATTGTTTCGTGCTGTTTCATTTAATGGTTTATTACCCACCAATATGGTTGGTTATGAGGGGCCTGATTCAGTCCTTGGGGTTGGCTTTGCTCCATTTGGATCTTTACCGTATTCACAGCAGAAGCAGATACATTGGGCGGATTCTGAGAAAGACTGTTCGTGCTTTCGCATATTTGGAGTTCACTTCGGCTTTATCCAAGCTGTGCCAACTACCGTAGATGGTCTAACCCATGAAATGTCAACCAAAATTCCGAAATGCGTTTTCGTTTAGAAAAGATTAATTAAGTAGGGTTGTAAAAGTAGTCAGCCTACCACATAATAGGATACTATTTCAATTACCTCAGGAGGCCGGATATCGAATGAACTCCCTTCCGGCCGCATGCAACAAGCACACTCTGTAAAAAATGACTACTTAAGTAGCATAAATTTTCCTGATTGATTTTCGAAGCCCCTAAAAGTCCAATTATATTTCATGGAAAACATTCATAAAAGTATTCATTCGTTTGCTCATTCGGTAGATAATTACGCCAGCTTTTCATTTTATACTCGAAAGAGGGACTTAATTCGGTTTTAAAAAAGTTTCTAATTGTGGGACTTTGAAATACCGCGAAATGGCCGTCCATAAACCGTCATGTTTCTGCATTTACCAATGTGACATCTACAATTAACAATATGAATCAAATCCACCGCTAAGTTATATGAACCCTATATGGTTTCCTTTGTTACCGTAGAAAAAATGTGTAGTTTTCCGCACGCAGAAAACATACGGCTTGTAGTTTGGAACCCTTGAATCCAAATGTAACGGTAGAGCGAGTTCAGAATTTTTCGGGAATTGGAAAAGTTTTTGAAAACCGATTTATACTCTTCCTTTGAGTATAACATTAAAAGAAGACGTAATTGCCTACCGAATGAGCAAAACAGTGAATATTTTTATGCATGTTTTCCGTGAAAAATAATTGGACTTTTAGGGGCATCGAAAATCAATGAGATAAATTCATGCTACCTATGTAGTCATTTTTTACAGAGTGTGGCTTTTTCATGCAGGCAGAAGGAAGTTCTTTCGAAAGCCGGCCCCCTGAGGTAATTGAAATAGTATACTATTATTTGGTAGGCTGACTATTTTTACAAGCCTTCTTAATTAATCTTTTTTAAACGAAAACGCATTTCGGAATTTCGGCTGACATTTTATGAGTTAGCCAACCTACTGTACATTGCCCGCCCTGCGAGATGAGAGGGTACCCATTGTTTTCATTAAAATCAACTGAAAATGAAGAACAAACCGTCTGCAATGTACAGAATGAAGAGGTTTATGGTCAGGTAATATTTTCAACTTTTGAGCATGCTATAAAGTTTCCGCTTCGTCTTTTACTATAATGTCTGGCTCCTATTTGAAGAAAGAAAACCGAGTTTTATTACAGGTCTTGCAACACAGTCATTTTGCCCAGTCTTACGGAATTACTGCTTGTGTACACATATACCTGCACGAATCGCCTTTTCTTTGAAAGTCACTTTATCCATTTTGCATGTCTTGGGAAGATCCAAGCCGTTCTCTGGAGAGCGACATTCGCGCCGAAACAAGGGGCTACTTTTGCAAGGCTCTTCTGAAGATCCTGCAGGCGGGTGCCCCCGATCCGACACCCGAACAATTGAAGCAACTGGAGAACCAGGGTCCTAACGCAATTGTAAACCAGAAGGGGGTGCAGGATGCCGTGCAACAACTCACCAAACTTGAGCTGAAGTAAGTATGGCCAAACGGTACAGATTTTCAAATAGCCACCACTATTACTAATGTCCCTTCCCCCCGGCATCTCTTTAACTGGCACTGATTTGAACTATGATGGAGATACTTCACAGGACGGCCGTCACTGTGCTATTGCCGCCACGCGCACAATCGCACCTTGTCTCGCGATACGAAGCAAACACACTGCGGACCACTGAGTATTCCAACATTTTTCACACTTTGAAATCAAACCACATGTGGCCCTGCTTCGAATTCCAACGGGTGTTGGGATTTGGACATGGAAATAGGCATCACCTGTGGTTCGGATGGCACCTATCCCCGTGTCCATCTAACTCGCGTTTTGACACTATGACAACCAGTTGAGAATGCGTTAATTATGCCTAACGGGAGAGAATGCCTATTCGTCAACGGCTACTCTGTCTTGTATTTGCCGCCTCAATACCGGCTTGATTAAAAGAGAATGGATATCACTTTGAGGCTAGGGGTTGACAGCCGACTTCAGACATGCACTGGATAATGACAACACTGCCAATTGGATCAGAGAGACGAGTCCCAGGAAGCGGTCGGTCCTGGGACTTCGCCTAGGCGGAGTAATCACCCACGCGGAAAGCGCACAGGCTATCACTGCTTTCAACGCAAGGACCGGTGGGTGATTAAATTGCAGCAATTATCGACACGAATGTCGGCCATCAAACAGTCATCACATCAAGTGCAACAATAGGTATACAATAGCATAGCGACTGCAGCCTATAAATATTGAAGCGCCTTGTGCATGCATGATCCGCGTCTACCATCGCCTCGGATGAAGGTTTGGCTCAGGGATCGAATACGTCAGCTCTTGTTCCAACGACCTTGTCTCCTTCACAATGACAGTACTAAGGCTTTCAATTCCACGAAGCATAATAACCCAGCTTCTGCTTCTTGGCATTGACAAAAGTGACTAAAGCGTTCGTCTACAAAGGGACATTATTATTCCTCGTTAGGTGTTGATCCAAAAAGATGCTTTTTTGAGCCTCCAATGTCGTCCATAACGCAGGGCCTAACATTTTATATAAAAATGGGCTCATTCCATCTCTTATAATGACAATCTATTGAAAAAAGTAGTGGTGGCCTGACACTAGATAGCAGTGAAAAAGGTGGTCACAAATTCGTTTGCTCCGAAGAGGGTCAAGAGTTTTTTGCTACGATCGAATCTCTTGGAAGTGGCACCAAACCTAGCTTTACCAAGAAATTATCCGATGGCAGCTGCAGTGAAAAAATGGCAAAAGCAAGTATAAATAACCGAAAGGTTTGCTCAGGCATTATCCGTGAGTTGTCATGGCATACAATCCCGAAATTCAGTCTTCCATCGTCGTCACCGTCCTCTACAAACAACTTGTTCTCTTAAAAATTTTTGATAACGGTGCATTGGTTGATCATTTATCAATTTCACAAGGACATCATCCTGAAGGAGTTTCGTTTTCGAAATTGCAGAAAACCTGGTGCCAATGATAAAATACTCATGGATCTTCTGACAGACAAGAATATCTGGGACCTGGCAGCCATCGCCCAACAGTACGAAAAGGTAGAATTTTTGGAGCCTTTTATTCGAGGTTTGGAGTATGCATTAATGTAGAATATGCCTTAGTCAATGATAAAGCTGGTTTGAACAGATTTTAGTCGCGGAAGTATTCTGTGCTTGCAAGTGACTGTTGACAATTCTGAACTACTCCACAGACGAGCTGCCCTCTGTGAGGCAGATGAAATAATGTTTTAAAAAAGTGGTGCAATGATAGGACCCTAAGGGCCATTTTTGATTGCTGCAATGCCTCTACTTCTCAAGATCAGACTTGAATTGTAGTCCCTCAGACTATTTGTCTGGGTTCCTTATTCGGAAAGGTAACATAAAGCGTCACAACTATTACGTTTCTTTTCTTTTCCGCCTTCACAGGCTGCCGGCAAACCCCTCTCGAAGCTCATTGAAGAGCAGACAGATGGGGACTACGAAGGTCTCCTCCAGGCCATGGGTGAGTAAAAAGCTTGCACTCGTTCATTTTGGAGGTCCGACTATTCAGTGGTTGGGTCCGCATTCGGTAGGGACGGCTTACATGGCCTCCAGGCAGGACGTGGGGAAAAGCAGAGCCCGTACTACAACTGGCTTTATGCCAAATTAGGGTTAGGGTTAAGGCTGCGGTTAGGATCAGATTTGGGGTTGAGAGTAAGGTTAGGGTTGAGATAAGGTTCGGATTAAGCTGGGGCTTAAGGTTGGAATTAAGGGCAAGGATGGTGCACATGTTAGGGTTGGGTCGTGAGAATATTTACTCTTCCTGGGATTGAAGGCGATAAGGAAATTTACTAATGACCCTTATGCAAAACATTAGTCGGAAGTCTGAAGGTAATTTGATGTTGGAAGGGTGCTGGCAGTTATCTACTGCTGACATAAATTAAAAACGAACACTTCGGACTGCCTTCATACACTGAGCCGGCCGTCCGTTTCGCAAGCTCATGGCGATTAAATGACAACACTGTTGTCTAACAGCTATCTGACTTAGTGGAGTTTAAATGCGAGGGGTGTTTGTGCAGTCCACGGAGCAGTGAAAAAGAGAGCCCTTATTAACGCTGACCTTTGTGTACATTTCTGGCTTGGTTTTTCAATGCCTGAAGTTTGTTTGCGCACAACATTACTCGATGGACGTAAACAATAATTTCATGTTTAGTTTGCTTTTTCTGCCCACTCTAGTGCAACACGCCATCAATCGTCCGAAGTTCTACTCTGATCTCCTCTTCAAGTCTATGGACGGAAGTGGAACTCGAGACTTCCTTCTCATGCGAATCATGATCCTTAGATCCGATGTAAGGCCTCTTTTCGGTAACGACTTCACCAACTGCTGCTCTCTCGGTAACTGCTAATTCATGTCCCTCCACGCTACTCCCCTTTTCAGATCGATCTCCTGGACATCAAGGAGCAATATGATCGCGACCACCAGTCCCTAGAGAAGTGGATTAAGGGTGACACAAGTGGAGACTACGAGAAGCTCCTTCTCACCATTCTGGGCGTAGTGAATAAATAGGAATTTTTTCATTGTTTAATCTGAATTCATGGAGATTAAGCACAAAAATCGGTTCTATTTGAAAATGAAGTCTACTTTTAGAATGAAGACTTTTTTGATAGCGCACTTTAGAGATCAGATGGGCTTTAAAATAGAGCTGGCAAAAACCGACGGTGGATGGTACTCAGTATGATAAAAGGGCTCGAAAAAAACATTGCTTAAACATGATTTGACAAATGCCAAAAATCATAGTTGACTATGTTAGAACACTATCTACCACCTTCATGTGTTTATTCTGAGGAATGGAAACAAAGGTCTCTTTGAGTGGTCATGCACAAATATCAGTCCGTGATTTAACATGAAGCAGACTTTGCTTCATAACATTTTAAGCCGAGGTCATAAATAAGATTTGGTACCGCGTGTCTCTAATCAGAATAGTTCAACTGCCGTTAATCGCTCATCAAGTTGAAATCAATGGAATAAGGCACTACACAGTCTGGTTTACGTCGTTCCGAGTGGTCGATCAGAGTAAAGCGGATGGTCATCCAGAGATTACAGTCCTTCAGGATGCAAAGAAGATAAGGAAATACGTAACCCCTCTGGCTGACATCTCAGACTGGTAATCAAGTCGTTTCGCTGTCACTAAATCCTCAATATTGAAGAGGTGTTTTCTTTTTTATTAAATATAGTTCAGTGTGCAAGCTCGCCTATGAGGATATTGGCCTTTTAAACCAAAGGGCTCAAAATTGGTTTAATTAAAACACGCATTAAAGAGACGGGCCTATTAAGCGAGGTGTTGTCCTTCAGAATACTTCACTTATGAGGTTGGAAAAAGTGTGAATTGAAATACTTTGCACACTGTCTTTAAGCCTCAGAGGTTTCCCGGCGTTCTGGATAACTGGCCTCACCTGTTAAACACTTACAACTTGGAGCCAGCTTTGCATACCCACCTTAGGTCAAAAAAGAAATCGTTTTTCCGACAGAAATCTACTAAAAGCTGGGACATTTAAGTAGACCTGTTGTGTTCGAATGGGTAGCTTGGATTTATGGTCATATCTCCTACAAACACAGTATTCCTTGAAGGTTACCCCGTCGCTGACAGAAGATGCTTGCCTTACCTACGCACGCTTTCCCTCAACATGAACGATTGTTTGACCTGTGAGCCGGGTTCATGTTTGCTGCTGAGCGAGAATGCAGGCGGGCCAGACGAATTCTTGGATTAGATCAACTTTAGTATGATGCCAAGCACCCAACATGCCATCTGCCGCGAACGATAAGTGCCACAGGTGTCCGTAGGAGGGCGCGGACTGTCTGGCGTGCTGCTTCCTGGAGCACGCCTGTTCGCATCTGCCAGCGATCCATAGCACACCGACAACTAATTTGGGTCCCTAACCCTACCTTTGCCGAGCGCAGCGGTCACATGCACACGAAACTGTTCATGCTTATGCTAATTTTTTACCACACACACGTTATCATGTCCGCATGCCCTGTTGTTCCGTTCTTAAGGAGGCGGACTAACAGATCTCATCAGATGGAGGCATTTCACGCCGGGGGTTTCGGCGCATTGTAGCAGGCTCTAGGACGTCATATAGTTAATACTACGAGTAATGCTTTGAAGGGCCACGGGACGAGCTCCATAGGAATCCGTATCGTGCTTCTAGCCCTCTAAAAAGGCACGATTTATGTTCTAATTTGAGGTGATTAAGAGTCCGTTGGTTAAAAGAATTTTTTGAGAAGGATCAGGTGGGAGCATACGTGTTTGCATAGGCACTTCACTCGGGGTCAAACTGTGAAAACAATTGGTGTAGTCACAGAGCGTGCTGACATCTGTCCCATCGCAAATCTGGCATTGGTAGCAGGGCGCTCACCGATCGTTCTTACGGAACTCACCCGTCCCGATGTGCCTTGGGGCTCTTTCTCTAGCCCAACCAGCAGCCGCACAGCGCCGCGTAATATGGACAGGATAACGTTACCGACAAAGACGACAGAAACCGGGCTGATCATTTCTGGCTTGTTAGCCGTCGTCAGTCAGCCATAGGGGTCGATGTCGCGACGCGTTGGCTAGAAGACCAACACTCCTAACCACTGAGCCATGAACTTGTTGTCCTGTCGGTCGCGATCGGGCGCTCACCGATCGTTCTTACGAAATTCACTCGTCCAGAGCACAGGAGCGGACAATCTTTTCATGCCTCGAGGTTCTACCTAGTTTTCTTCCATCATTAAGAGCAGCAAGACGCGAATTCACGCCAAGGAAAAGCACATAGCAATAGTACAGGTTGCAATTGCTACTAAGCCAATTTTGATAGGATAAAAACATGAGTTTGTGACATATAATCAGGCTACCAGTCTGTAACAGAGAGATTTTGATCACCATTTCTGTCGGGCCGTAGTGCGAGAAATCAAATGTTTGAAGCTCATATTGGATGAAAAGTCTGTATACGGCAATCAGGTCCTCATCGACTCGTTTAATAAGCTTCGCCAGAAACTTGCACAATCAGACAAACGATAAAGATGAAATAAAGAAACCTACATTGTATTTGCAAGCCACTAACGTCCCAGAGCATAATTACCCACTATTTGTATAGAAAGGCGATTTCAGCCTTTATTTTCTTCTAAGGCGGACGAAATGCCTGTCAATGATTGTTGGTAACATTCGTGATCCAGGATCTTAGAGGGCAGCTAAGACAAAAGCGGAACTAATACAATTGTGGTCTGACGCATTTTTAGGGCTTGAGCTTAGTGTTCCAGTTTCAAACAGTTTCACGAAGCTGCTAATGTCGACCGCTAAATCAGATTCTCTCTAGACCGACGTTCGCCATCTAATCCCCATCTACCGTTTGGCACTTGATGAAAATTCAGATGATTTGTGCGCGAATCAGACAGTGATGGGAATTCAGCCCGAAGTAATGCAGCCCGAAGGATGTAAGCAGCAGAAAGCACGTCCACCATTTGATAATAAAGAAGTCAAACCTATTGATAAATCGTCCCTTCGGAGCCCAGACTTACGTATCGTATGTGCCAAAAACATGAAGCATCCAAATAAAGTTTTAGCTAGGTCTCACTATGATACGCATCACCTAAAGTCTGCTTTCATCTGTGAATTGGAAAAGAAAGAGCCTTAAAATGAGTTTAGGCATAGCAACACGGTGGCCTTTGAACTAATATTGCTCTGAACTAACACGCAAATAACACTGGAAAAAATTCTATCTAAGTATCATGCGTTTTGTTATTCTTGCCCTAATTTGACTGTTCCCTCCATAAATTATGTTCAAAATCTAATCATCTATTCTCTGTTACAAGATAAAACATAATAAAACCTTATAAATAGGGACAACCATTGCGTTCTGCATTTTTCAAAGCTGAATGTTTCTTGTCAATTACTACTTATGATTGGCGTTTATGCTATATCGTCGACAGAAAGCGTACACTGACATGCGCTTATAAACGTTTCCTTATTACCAGCAAACTCGTTTGCCATGGACCACACTGCTTTCTTTGCCAATGGCATTTAAAATTTTAGGTCACAGAAATTATCATGAAAAAAACTTTAGGACACTCTTTTTAATGAAAATAAATAATTGAATCCCAATATATTTTTTCTCGATGTGTTACATGCATAAGGCATAGTTATCCGCGAACTTAATTTAAGAAATGTAATGACTATACTTCCATCCTAACCCAAATAATGGATTATTCAGAGGTATTGGAAATCAATAAAAGTATACATTACAAAGGAAACGTTTTTCCACTGAACTAAATTTACGCAGGTGAGTAGGCAGTCTTCTGCTAAATATCCAGCAAGAATTACTACTTAGAACCCCACTTACAGTCAGTGATCGATCTCATGAAATGTCAACTGGAATTCTGAAATCCTTTTTCGATTAGGAAGGATTACTTAAGTAAGGTTGTAATACTGGTTATCGAGCTGCACAATTCCATGATATTTTGGACCCGCCAGAACTCTGGCTCTCGAATACACTTTTTGACTTTCTGCAAACATGACTGCCTGAGTAGTATGAAATTTTCACATAGATGCTCGATGCGCAGGTAAATTCGAATATATTTCATAGGAAAAATGTACTAAATATGCTTCCTTTTACTCGTTCGACAACAAATCACGTCATACTTACATTTTCTACTTTAGGAAAGAGCACATTTAGGTCTTGAAAAAATTTCCAATTCTCGAATAATTTTAAACCAAATCAAGCGTTGCATTGGCGTTTAACGATTTCAATCCACAAAGTCCATACCTCACACATAAGAGAAATCCCATATTGCTCTATGCTCTTAAAAAGATACTAAGTGAAGATCGTAAGATTTTGCAATGGATGTAATCTATGTTGTTTACTTCATGGGGAGCATTCATAGTCAGACAGGTGCGATGCTGCCTGGATAGATATTGCACGGTCTCAAAAGTCTCATAGTTGGCAACTTTGTTAAACACGAAAGGCCCGCTTTATTCGACGAAAATGCAAGCTGCAACATCATCAGCACAAGAAAAATAATTTGTGCATATTTTCCACAAAGTATACTTGAATTTATAACGGCACCGGAAATAAATGCTAATAGTGCATACTGTTTACCTAGTCATGATTAACAGGAGGTTGAAAAGAAGTGCACTCAGATGCCAGCGATCTGACAAGTCTGAGATATAACGAGATTATGCCGTATGACAATCAGTGTTACATTCCCACCCAGTTAGTACAGTAGGTGGTCTAACTCGGGAAACGTCAGCCTAAATTCCTAAATGCGTTTTGTTTCAAAAAGATTAATTAAGTAGGGTTGTAGAACTAGCCAGCCTACAATATATTTCTATAATATTTCAGTTATCCAAGGATGCCGGCTTTCGAATAAACTCCCTTCTCTTTGCACGCAAAAGCTATACTCTGTAAAAAATGACTTCTTACGTAGCATGCATTTTCTCATTGATTTTCGCTATCCTTAAAAGTCCAATTATATTTCGTGGAAAACATATGTAAAAAATTCATTCTTTTGCTCATTCGGTAGTAAATTACGTCTGCTTTCAATTCCTTACTCGAAGAAGGGACATAATTCAGTTTCCAAAAACTTTTCTAATTCACGAATAATTTTGAACCCGCTCTACCGTCACACTTGGATTCAGAGTTTCCAAACTACAAGCCGTATATTTCCCGCGTATGGAAAACCGCACATTTCTCCACGGTACTAAGAGAAAACCATACAGAGTTCACAAAACTTAGCAGTGGATTTGACCCATATTGTTAACTTTACGATCCACATTGGTAAATGCAGAGGCATGATTTATGAACGGCCATTTCACGGTATTTAAATGTCCCTCAAAATGAGAAACTTTCTTAAAACGGAATTATGTACCTCCTTCGAGCATACAATTAGAAGACGCAGTTTTCTGCCGAATGAGTAAAAGAACAAATATTTTTACGTATGTTTTCTATGAACTATAACTGAACTTTTAGGGGCATCGAAAATCAATAAGAAAAATTTATTCTACCTAAGTAGCCATTTTTGCAGAGTATAGTTTTTGCATGCAGCGAAAAGGAAGTTTATTCGAAAGTCGGCATTCTGAGGTAACTGAAATATTATAGAATTATGTTGCAAGTTGACTAGTTTTACAACCCTACTTAATTAATCTTTTCGAAACGAAAGCGAATTTCGGAATGGCGGTTGACATTTCATGAGTTAGCCCACCTACTGTACTTCCTAATCGAAAGCGCACTTCAGGACATTTCATGACTGTAAACAATGCTGTCTATAGAGGAAGGATTGCCCACGAAGACAGAGGAGACTGGGGTGGTCATTTCTTGCACTTGATGTCGTCAGTTTACCGTTCTCGTGATTTGGTTCTGTCGAAGTGCCTTCGGGTGGTGCAATGTACTTCAAGTACACCCTTGTCTCTCTAGTGGTTGCAAAACTGACCTGAAAGTTATTACTGCACTATTAGAGCATTTATTGTCACAGACCGCAGAGAGGCCAGTGGCCGGCTACGGTCGATTAAAACGGATACGAGCGCAAATAGGACCTAAGCCCTATTTATAAACTACATGACTTCATCGTCTACGAAGCGCTCAGCGAATTTTGTAAGTAATGGATTGCGGCTGCATGACGAGAGTCAAGGGTTCTTTCGGCATTGTCGCCCGACAGTATATTGTGCGCACCGGCTCAATGCAGAGGGAGGTAGAGGAAGAACTTTTAACGCAATGAACTTTTGCAGGCTCTCCTTGTCTCTCCACCGGACCACACTTGATGCTCTTTAGTGATGCTTTGGCACACAAGTGTGCAACTCTGAGCATTACTTAGAAATGCTGAGTCAGGAATTCATGCGACTCAATTGTGGAAAATTCATCGGCCTCGGTGGGATTCGAAGCCTAGGAATACCCATTATATTTGCAGCTAGAAGTAGTCGAAAACAATTTGTGGATCAATGACCCTCAAAGGTTCATTGTCTTTGCCTTTCAAATGATACGCGTTCGTCAGCCGACGAAAGCGAATTCGGTGACATCTAGACAGAACAAGCTGCTGTGAAGTGCGGGTGTGCACTTACCTAAATATGAGAGGGGCAATAGGTAAAGCAGAGGAAAATAACGCGTGCACATGAACAGACATGTCTCCTTTTTGATGTCTAGAAGAACCAAATGGGCAACGTTCGGATGAAGGTCCTCAAACGCACACGAGCAGAGAAAGGTACCTGCCTTACGGGAAAGGTGGCAATAGGAATTTTACGGGCGGGGTCTTTGTATGCATAGGGGAAGGGTAAAACAAGTATAGATTGTTGGCTAATTTATTTTACGGGCGGAAACGGTTTAATGCATTGACTTATAGCAACCACAATTAGGCGGGACAGTTAAAAATATAAACATTAAGTGTCTACAACGATCGCTTTTCAACTCTCTGAGCTGAAATCATTGTAGATAATGCACCGAACTGTCTACAACAGACGACCCAACCTTGTAAGATGAACCGCCAAACCGAAATAATGGTGTCTGAGTAAAACTCACTTAAATAAGTATAGTGGGTGTTCTTTGTATGCCACAGATGCTTGGGGGCCTTAACCCGATCCTTACCTCCATGTGACAAATTTTGACGACGGACCAAACACAGAATGACATTTTCCGGACAGCGGATACAAAATGCGCCTTCGTGTGCGACACCGTATTTGTCGTCTTGGTTTAACGAGTGGAAGAGGCGGGAGCTGAGGTAGGAGATGCGCGGCTATCCGACGCCTACGCGCTCTGAGCCAGTATAATATGTGGTGGAGGTCATCTTTTCACTTGCCACTTAAACTTGTTTCCGTTTTGTATATTTATACTGTGGCAAAAGGATTGTTGCTGAGTGTCAAATGCAAACGGTTGCCAACCCACTTTTCTCAACACCTGTTTGCGTTTCAAGTTAGTCTTCTTGGTAAGATGTAATTATGTAGCCGCACCTGATGGATACAATACCGTTGACCTACTGAATTATTTTAAGTTGGCTTGATTACCTTAGCATGGTGTTGCTGTGCGTTGCGGTGTGTATTCTGTCGGCGACCTCGCTTCCTTGTTGCCGTGTCTACCTTTTTCCGCCCAATGTCAGTGGTCCTTCTTGTACTTTCAGCCTGTTGTCTCCTTCTACCTTTCACGTTGTATGTTTCAGGGTTAGAGTTTTGGGCTGCAGTTAAGGGTTAGAGTCAGAGTTAGGGCTTAGATTAGAGATAAGGGGTTAGGGTTAGTGGTTAGGGTTGGGGGGTTAGGACCCAGGGTTAGGGGCTGGGGTTAAGGCTAGGGGGTTAGGGTTAGGCGTTGTGGTTATGGGTTAGGGGCGGGGTTAGAGCTAGGCTTAGGGTTAGGGGTAAGGACAACTATTCCTCAACCACTCAAAGTACAACCGCCCATTCGCAATAACTCTTCTTTGACATCGGTATAGAGAAGGACCCCACTTAACAGTCAGTAGACTGTGGACTGTGTCAAATGGGGTTTTATCTTGGCACGCATCTGTAGGCTGTTGCAGAAATAACACTGCCAACAACGATTGCTTCCCGTGACCTTACACATTAACTTAAAACCCGTTATTTAGTAAAATTTGCTTTTTGTTTATTGTTTAATTACTAGTCTCACTTCCGTTGTCGTACAGTAGCATAGGACAAAACTTTCGGCATAAATCCAGGCAATTTCTGGGCTTTATTTCATTTTGTCAGCCTACTGTCTAGCTTGCTGCCCCACCCATAAAACTCCCTTTACCATAAATCTCGTATGGCACGATCCACAGTCTACTGACAGTTAACTGGGGTCCTTCTCTATACCGTTGTTTTTTCTTTTGCATACAATTACTGGACCTCGTCACCTGTGCGTTCACCGGCCTCACCTGTAAAAACCCCTATAACCACTGGTCCCTTGTTGCCGGTGGCTGGGGTTTGTTTAATTCCGGTGCGGCTACATAACTACATCTGACCGTCGTCTTTGCGCTGGACAAAGGTGTACAGGAGTGTACACGGAGTCAGCGTGTTAAGGACGGCGGGACTGGGTCGACGGCGAGGGAGGGAGGTTCTGGTTAGATTGTGAGCGCTGTCTGTATGGTAAACACGCAGAGTGTGTGTAGCTGTTCTCTGGGAGTCGGGACGGCGTACGATCACCACCTGGAGTCGGCCAGGGCAGACAGACTGCCTGTGCCAGCGTCTTCTGGCAACAGAGCGCTGGGTTTGCTAATCGAATAGCCACCGCCTCGACTGTAGTTAACACCTGTTCGTGTAGGCCCTTAGAGTAGTTTGCTGGCCCCCGGTAGATAACTTTAAAGGCTTTTTTATCGTAGAGTCGGTGATGCAGATCGACTAGGTGTACTAGACAATACAACTTGAAATTGATCTGTTTTCGCCTCCGTCTAACCAGGCCGGTATGTGTTCACGTATTCTCTCTTTTTTCAGACATCTTTTTGTTTGGCTTGTCTTTACCGCTCCACAGGAGCAGCCGACCTGCGACAGCAACTGGTCGTTTTCCATCACCCAACAGTAGAATGGGAGAGTTTGCAAAGAATATGTGCAAGTTTACCGCAGGGAAGGCACTCGTGATAGCCGTCCTTAGACGTCGTTTCAGTGATTCGCTCGCTACGCCTCCTAGAAAGGGCACGGTGCGGGAATGCCACAGCGATTACACTTAGAAGGAACCATTTCGGTCTGGCACTCAGTCCACCGGCCAGCATCTCAACACACGAACACGTAACTGGGCTGACTGCACGGACTGATTTGAAACGCAAGTTGGCAACCTTCCAAGCCAGGGCAACTGACGCACTGTCATGGTGTTCGGCTCGAGGCACACGTGCATGGCGAAGGAATCGGCAAATACACTTTCCACGTTCATGAGAGGTGTCGATGTTGCGCGATTTTGAAGGGTTGTGTGCGTGGTGCATGTGATATTTGGAGAATGCGTGGTGATGTAATCGTGTCTGCGGTGATTGACCGCGGGTCTTCATGAATGCGCATGTGGCCGAAAAGGCCCATGCGGTGGCTGGATTTGCGAGGGCAGGGTGGGCAGTTGAGTTGAGTGCTTCTGACGTATGGTGGCGCTCCAGGCCCTGAATCGCCAGTCTTCGTGCGATAAGTTCGCATATGACTAACCAGGCCGATGTATGCGATGACAGTGATGGCAGGACGGGTCGG
Source organism: Spirometra erinaceieuropaei (assembly GCA_902702965.1). Classification (NCBI taxonomy): domain Eukaryota; kingdom Metazoa; phylum Platyhelminthes; class Cestoda; order Diphyllobothriidea; family Diphyllobothriidae; genus Spirometra; species Spirometra erinaceieuropaei. The sequence continues at coordinate 656,376 of CACRXP010000020.1, read as the reverse complement.
GAGCCGCAGGGTCGGTTTCGGTGGTGGTTCTCCTGTTGTTAGTTGTAGGCGCGCTGGGCGACAGAGAAATGATCGGACTGGGGATGGTTGATAATGAAGGTGTACTAGGTGTATCAATACTGCGGCGTATTCCGCTGTAATTGATACGCAGGTGACCTAATAGGCCTGTGAGGTGGATGAATGTTCGCGGACAATGATGACAGTGGTGGCGGATGCGGCGAGTGTATGTTGGCACTCCAGGCACTGACTCGCCAGTCTTCATGACTGACCAGGCTGATGTGTGAGGTAATTTGCGGCCGCAATGAGGACAGGTATGGGCCAAGTCCACATCACTGGAGGTGGGGGCGGGGATAGGGAATGTATTGGTGATCGTCGGGGCGTCAGGGGTGCGCTGGTCGATGGCAGTATTGTGAGAAGTAGTTGTGTCCGCCGTCGTCGCGGTAGTTTTGGCAGAGGTAATGCAAGTGGTCGAGGGTTATGTGGCACGGAGAGTCAAAGCAAAGTTGATGGGGGTGGGCGCCGACGTGGTCGATGTGGAGGTTGGCGCAGGCGCGGTCGTGTAGTCAGCACTTGCGGTTGTCTGGCGGTTGGTGCGTTGAGTCCGGGGATGACTGACGAGGTCGGTCAGCGCGCAAAATATTCGTTGATAGTGCGAGCACGTTGGTTGGGCTTGAGTGGCGACGGAGACGTCTGAGGCTCACGACAAAGTATTTGGTTATGGCTGTCACGTACTTGATGGCTTCCATCCATACAGGAATCAGGCCAAAATCACGGTCGAGAATTGCTTAAAAGTAAGGGTTTAAACAAAAAGAATATGTAGAAGGTGTTGCCCCTAAAACGGGTCACGCGGCAGATACACTGGACCCACACGGGACTAGATTTGAGTCGGCAGGCGTTATCGAGAATGCGTACCCAAAGCAAATGTCAACATTAGGGGCGCGTTGGCAGGCGCAGTTGTCGGCTCACGTCACACCACATGGGATTTTCGCCACTCCCCATTTTATTCTTGTTGAAAGTCCTGGTCAAGTTTTTGTCGCAAACCAGGTGATGTGATGGCACTCCTAGGTACAGGCTGACGCAATGCCCTCCGCCTGCGCCCCCTCTCGCCCCCTGGGCCATGACACCGGGCACAGGTGAGGGTGAGGAGAGGGTGCCGTAGATACTATGCAAGTATACTATCACCGTAAACTAATTCGCGCACAGGACACCGTACCTGCGCTTTTACCTGCTCTTGATCACATGACGAATATCGATGAAACCGACAGTCAAACTGTCAGAGGTGATGGGCGTCATTACTGTCTGTCAGTCACGCAGAGCACAAAGATGTCCTTTGAGGTTGGAAGTGTACTTGGGCTATTTAAGACATGCCAAATAACTATTCAAATGGTGGTGGATTTATGCTGAAACAGTCACACCTTTCTCTACTATCTCACTCTACAGTAGTGGGAAATCCGAGCCAAATCGATATGAGTGGAGTTTTGGCTCAGCGACTGACTTGGCGACTGCTCTTAACTTTAGTGTGCCCCATGCGCGCTAGTCGAGATGCAGGTGACTGTTCGAAGGTCGCAACTGGCGGTGTCCACCGCGCGTCCCACTGAGTGGGTTCAGCAGTGGTCAGTTTCGCGGGAATTAGTTTATAGTTAGACAGACTTATGTAGCATCAGTAACACTCTGCGCTCTCCGACTCATTTCGCCGAAATGGCAAGATAAGGTCAAGGTGGGCGCAGCTGCAGTGGCTGTTGAAGCTAAACGATCCGACAGAAGCAGAAAGACGAGTTCCGGCAAGCAGTCTTGAAGAAGGACTCACAATCAGTGGGACCGGAGCTGTGCTCGCCTGACGTTTCGGATTTCCGCTCGACTTCATCATCAGAGACAATGACAGGTACGGGTAGTTTATGCTCAATGGGTTGCAGTATTTACAGAATGAAGTCGTTATGCTACCGCTTTGACGCATTCTTTGATTGGAGCACCCAGCGTCCGACGTGCCCTCGTCCGGCTGCCAGCCCACTCAACCTCCTTGTCCAGTCATTCTGTACAGAATATATTATCCTCAAACTGATGCCTGTCTTTTCTTTCCATTCGGGACAGGGCCTGAAGATCGTGGTCTCATAAGCGCCGTAGCCTATTTGCGATAAACTAATTTACGCCTACGACTTTGCTGTTGGTTTCGATGGTATATGTGGATACTGACAAGTCGAAGGGTTGGGAAGACGGTGGATATGCAGAGGTCCGACACGTTCTCCGAACACCAGTTGGCATTTAGGGAATATTGGTAGGTGCTGAGTGCTTGCGGCTTTCGATATTTCCCTGTCCCCCTCTTTGCATTGGCCTATACTATGCGATGGGTTTCGCAGACTGCGACCCCAATTCTCATGGCAGTACACAGCACTTGCCAATCTTCAGCTGGGTCCACCTAGGTCTCAGCGTTGGCTTGTAGGTGTTTGAGAGGGATCGTCGGCGTGTATGTTTGGCGACACCTTTTCCTGTCTTTTCTGCGGACACCAGTAAGGACGTCAGCGTATAAAGAGTCGTTTGGGTAGACGCGCACTAGACGCCTTCACGATGCGGTTCATCCAACGCAGTCGAATCTGCCTTAGCATGGATCGCACACCGAGGTAGCCTGCTCTTTATAGGATTTCAATTTAGCTTTTGTTAGAAAATCACGTCTTCTTCAAATTTTATACTTGGACGAAGGGTATAGTTCGGCTTAAAAAACTTTCTATTCCCAAGTAAGTTTGATGCCGACACACCGTCACACCTGCATTCAGACTTTCCAAACTACAGACTTTATATTTTCCGTGTATGGAAAATCATACAGTTCTCTGCAGTAGTAAGAGGAGTCCGTATAGGAGTTTATAAAATGCAGCAGCGGTTTTGAGCCATATCGTAAGCCTTACGGGCAACATTAGTAAAGGCAGATACACCATGTTCTATGGGCGGGCATTTCACAGTCTTGAAAAATCTCATAGTAAAAACTCTATTTAAAACCAGATTATACCCTTCCTCCAAGTATACAATCTGGAGACGTCGTAATTTTCTGCCAAATGCGCAAAAGAATGAATATTTTATACGTGTTTTCTATGGGGTATATTCAAATTTATAAGCACATCGAAAATCAAAGGGAAAATGTTGTGCTAATTAAGTAGTCAACTTTTACCGAATATAATTTTTAAAGTTCAGAAGCTGGCATATTGAGGTACCTGAATCATCATGAGGTTATGCTGCAGGGTGATTAATATTGCAACCCTACTTAAGTAATCTTTTGAAGTCGAAAACGCGTTTCAAAATTTCGGTCAACATTTCATGAGTTAGCACGTTCAATGTAGCTTAAGTATTTTGCTCAGGTAGTTGAGGAGAAAGTGGTTGAGTTTCTATTTAACTTTCATAGACTGTCCATGTCTCTCATGAAGGAGGTTCGTCTGAACGATAGTTCGATACACCCTTAATTTTGATGAGAAAGGCGAACATGCGAGTTCCAGAAAGCGGTTCAGAAGAGGAAGAAGATGCGATCACCGGAACAAGAGATTCACTGCAGATAACTGCAACTGTCTCTGAGGATGGGTTCGAGTGAGAATCCGAAACGTCAGGCCAGTAAATCTCTTGTTCTAGTAATCGCATCTTCTGATGTTCAATTTTCGCTTGAGTTGCAGGTCACAGTGATTCTAAACTGAAAGCTGCAGCCGATCGAAGGCTGCATACATAAACTAGACTTGATTAAAACCGGAGGAAGAACTGTTGCAATCCCATCCCGTCAGTTGGCGACCCTACAAACCGTTAGTTCTAGAGTATCGGTTTTTATTATAGTGAATTCTGGATCTGAGCTAAATTGACGCCATTCTTCCCCTCCCATTTTTTAAAACATGATTCAACCGAGAGTCCGAGCAGAACCACTGGAGGTGACGAGATAGATCGCAGTGGGTAAGGTGGCGTGTGTCACAAACAAACTTATATGCGCGTGATGGGTTGTCCATCACTATCAACACTGACCAGTTTCACCGAACGATTGGTAGAGACCTGATCAGTGGGTTTTTAGGGGTCGTTGTTTTTTTACGAAAGTCCATACAATGCGCGGGTGTGTTGCTAAAACGTGACGGTGACGACGGGGATGATTATGAGGGCGGACGTTCGCTTATTATAAACGACGGTGCGCTTAGTGATCAGGTCTTAGTCGCCGTTTGGGTGTTGGCCAGAGGGCTTTGTGAGTGCCTGCTGTGAAAGTTCTGGTGATCGAACTGTTACTATAAAGGTTGATGTGCGGCAAAAATAATTGTTGGGTCTATATGTACTATAGTTGGACAGCGGACTGGTCAAGTATTGGCCTTGTGTTAGAGTTTGGAGCGACATAGACGGCATTTTGAACTTGCGAGCGTTAATGCAGGTGTTTCAGTCACGGTGTCGAAGGTTCCATCCCCTTACCAATGCTGGAGTCATACAGATCGACTGGGGTGGATGAGTGGAGGACGGTAATGGGGCTTCACAGGCGTTCACTGGAGCATCGGACGAATAATGATGAGTTTGCGAAGGCCCTATTCCGCTCACTTGCCGCAACACTGCGCCTTTCGCGCCTGCCTGTATGAATCTGGTTTTGGCCAATCACAGCTATCTAAACCGCCCAACCAACTTCAAGGTCGATGCAGACATGCCCTCTTTAAAGGCACTCTGAGTCATGCCTTACCGCCACTTGGGTCACGTTCTCTCACGGCACCTGACGCGTGTACTCGTTCGGCTGTCAAAATTCCTAAAACCCAATATCCAGATGTTCAATACAGAATACAGTGCTCTATCAACTGGTGTCCAACGTCTCCTCTTTCTGCTTGGGATCTGACCTGAAGATCTTGGTGGCAAAAGTCCGGCTATGGCCTAATTTGCCGCTGAAGGTTCTGCACTGTTGACAAGATCCATGACTGACTGGATGCTCGGTCACTGTGTGGACAGGTTGTCAGTGTATCTGAGCCGTCGGTAGTTGTCTTCAGTGTCTCGAAGGCGTATCCATTAAGATTCGAAATATATCAAAAAAAGGTGAGCCGAAAACGTAAAGGGCCACCACAGTTGGTACAGATGACAAGAGAGAGAGAATTATTTTACAAATTTGACATATCTTGGCCAGGATGGTGAGTAGTAGACTTGTCATGCTGCAAGATCAGTGGAATCGAAGTCGCCCAATAAGCCATCTCTGGACGTTCAGATATCTTTGACAGAGTGGACGCGTCGAAGGGGTTTCAGAGGTCAGTGTATACCTTAAATAAGCCACTACTTATATTGTAGGTGATGATAGTAGTCTTTGCCGTTAGTCGATGGCACAGGGGTTCGGTGGACACTGAGACCACTGGTGTCAGATGTGTTTTAAGGGGAAATTCGAGAAAGGTCCATCTACATCGTGTTCTGGTGAAGTATAGTTTCATAATCTATGTGTCGATGGTCTCTGTACAATGATAACTAGAAATTTAGGCTAAAGACTTCACGACAAGAGCAAATAACAGGCAGCAACTTTCAGAGAATTATGGGAAAGTAAGTTGGCTCAGGGCTTTAGACACTTCCTTTTGCTTTAACCATTGGCGTGACAGCACATTTTGCCTCCTTTAAGAACGTCTGCCCCTCACGAAGAAGAGTTTGGCGCATGCTCGTCGTTTAAATGGTACGGCTGCGTCATTTGGATCTAATCTAGTCCAGTGTGTGGTTGCGACAGCCATTTATTATACAGGTGTTACAATATATGATCATTTCTAAAACCACTTGGTCTTTAAATCTCACAGTTTTAATAGCTTTCCTACGAATGCGCGAACTGCTTCGATATGCGGTTTGTAGACCCTAAATGCGTAACAATAAAGGTCAGAAGCTAACGTGCGAACTCAGCTTACAGTTGCTTGAGTGACTCAAAACCTATGGTTGAGCTTTCGACTGGTAACTCTGTTGGAAGCACTGTCAAAGTACGTGAGGTTGTTCTCATATAACGAAGTGAAGATTTGGCATAGACTTCAACCCAGCAGTCCAGCGACTTACCCTGAGGCCCACACTATGTAAGGTGTCAACAGGTCAGTTAGTAATTACAGTGAGTTACCGATTTCATGAAATGTTGGAATTCTAAAATACGTTTTCGAATAGGAAGAATTACTTAGGCGCAGTTCTAAAACTGATTATCTTGCGACATAAGCCTAAACTTTTTCGGACTCGGCGGGATCTCTGCCTTTGAATACACGGCTTTTTAATCTCCTGTAGACAACGCACTCGGTAAAAAATGACAACTTATGTAGCATGCATATTTTTTCATTAATTTTCGATGGTCTTGAGAATTCAAATATATTTTATAGAAATTACGAAAAGAAATAAGCTTTCTTTTAGTCGCTGGATAGAGATTCACGTCATCTTTATATTTTTTGCTTAAATAAGGAGTACAGTGAGTGACCTATCTCATAAAAATGTTGGCTGAAATTCTGAAACGTGTTTTCGATTGGGAAGGATTGCTTAGGCGCGGTTGTAATACTAATTATCTTGCGGCATAATCGTTTGGTACTGAGGGCTCGGCAGGATGTCGGCTTTTAAACACACCGCTTTTTGTCTCCTATAAAAAACTTACGCGGTAAAAAATGGCTTCTTAAGTAGCATGCATTTTCCTCATTGGTTTTCGATGGTCTTGCAATTTCAAATATATCTTATAGAAAAAAAAACAAAAATATGCTTTCTTTCAGTCAATTAATAGAAAATCACGTTTTTTTTATATTTTTCATTCAAGGAAGGAGTATAATTAGGTTTTAAAAAAGTTTTCCAATTCCCGAATAATTTTGAGCCAGATCTTCCATTGCATTAGCGTTTAGCGATTTAAGTTTACAAGGTGCATGCTTTCTACGTAATGAAAATCAAATATTCCTCTATGCTTTTAGGAAGGTACTATATAGAGTCTGTAAAATTTTGCAAAGAATCCGGCTTATGTTGTACATTTCATGAGGAGCTGTCATAAACGGCCAGATGAGATGCAAAGTGAATGGACATTGCGCGGTCTTTTTTAAAACCTAATCATACTCCTTCCTTGAAGGAAAAAATATAAAGAAGACGTACTTTTCTATTAATTGACCGAAAGAAAGCTTATTTTTGTTTTTTGTTTCTATAAGATATATTTGAAATTGCAAGACCATCGAAAACCAATGAGAAAAATGCATGCTACTTAAGTAGCCATTTTTTACCGAGTAAGTTTTTTACAAGTGATAAAAAGCGGTGTGTTTAAAATCCAACATCCTGCCGAGCCCTCAATACCATGCGATTATGTCGCAAGATAGTTAGTATTACAACCGCGCCTAAGTAATCCTTCCCAATCGAAAACACGTTTCAGAATTTCAGCCAACATTTCATGAGATAGGTAACGCACTGTATAGTCAGGTTTTAAAAAAGCTTTCTACTTGTCGCATAACCTGGAACATGATCAGCCGTTGCATTAGCGAGTAGTGATTTCAATCTACAAGGTTCATTTGTTTCTCGTAAGGAAAATCACATATTCTATGGTTTTAAACAGATGACATATTTTGTACATAGGATTTTGCAATAAATGCAGACTATGTTGTACATTTCACGAGGAGCAGTTGTAAACGGACAGGCATGATGTTATATAAATGGGCATTTTGCGGTCTTAAAATCTCATCATTAGAAACTTTTTTAAAACCTTATTATACTCTCTCTTCGGGCATAAACTATTAAGATGACGGGATTCCCCATCAAAAAAACTGAAAGAAAGCATATTTTTGCTGGTGACTTCTATAAAATATATTTGAATTTGCAAGACCATCGAAAATCAATGAGACACGTGCATGCTACATAAGTAGTCATTTTTACCAAGCATGGTTTCTACAGGAGACCAAAAAGTCGCGTATTCAAAAGCTGAGATCTCGCCGAGTCCGAAATACTTCAGGACTACGCCACAAGCTAATCAATATTACAACGGCGCCAAAGTAATCTCTCCTAATAGAAAACGCATTTCACAATTCCAACCAACATTTCATGAAATTGGTCATTCACTGTATGTAGAGCACTGCTGATACTGAAAGCGAAACCAAAAGTCAGGAATGAGCTTTCCTGCACCTTAGGCCTGCAAAACTATTTTCCCACCGCTGTCGATCCACTGCCGCGTATTACAACCACAGAGCACGTTACCAAGTGAGAAGTTTTAGCTGTAGTTAGCAAGATGACTGCCAGACAGAGGACCGCAGCACGGGGTTACGGCACTGCGGCCGGCGCAAGGAAGTGAGGCAGGGCAGCTCATTGTGTGTAACCACCTGCTCTCTGTGCGTCTGAGCAACTCGGGCGGCAGCGGATGTGGGGAACCATTCAACATTTACGTGCTACTGACTGTCTGCTAGTAGTCTGCGAGTAATGCGCCATTATTTCATTGAATGTGATGGTCTTCGGCTCAAATAATCACACTGCCTCTCTGACCGAGCACGAGGAGATTCGTCCCGAAAACTTTGTCCCATGTTCGCGAATAAAACTCGGAAGAAATTAAAAAGACTTAACGTTGGTTAATCTTGTTCATGCCTATTGGGCAGTCAAGCTCAGTCTGCGATTGAGTCTAGGGAAAATTAGTCATAAAAAGGTTAAATTGATCGGAGAATTCCGCGACCGCACTTATGGAAAAGACCAGCAGGAAAAAACTGGACAACTTTCATTAAAAGCCATACAAGAAGGCACGACGAGTAGTAAAGAATCATTATGGTGGTTTTATTACGCACAGCAAAAATAAACGGCCCAATTCCGTCTTACAGAAGAGAAAATACATCAGCTGAAGCCGTTTATTTTGTACAGAAACTCAGTACTAGTCAGAGTCCCAGATGAGCGGCCGGCCTTGATTACGCCGTCGCGCGTCCGCCCAGTAGGATAACGTGGGCGTCAAAGTGCAGTAGGTGTGCTAACGTCTGAAATGTCAACAGAAATTATGAAATACGTATTTGACTCAAAATTATTAATGAAGGAGGGTTGTAAGATTAAAAATTGGGCTGCATAATTCGATGGTTAATTAGTTATTTCGGGGTGCGGCTTTTAAACGAACTTTTTTCGGCCGCCTGCAAACTACACTCTGTAAAAACCTTAAGTAGTATGAGTTTTTTTCATTGATTATCGATACCCCCATAAATTCGAATATATTTCGTGAAAAAATGCAAAAAATGCTCATTCGTCAACTTGTTTGGTAGAAAGTCATGCCTTCTTCTCATTGTGTCCTTGAACACAGGGTTTTATTTGGTTTTAAAAAAGTTTCGAGCAGAGAAACTTTTTAAGGCCGTGAAATGCCCGTTCGTAAAACATTGTGTCTCTGCATTCGCTAATCCTTCTTGTAAAGTTTACAATATACTCACATCCATTGATAAAGCTTATGAAACTCTATACGGTTTCCCTTCAGTAGCGTGTAGAATTTTATGGTTTTCCGGATAAGAAAAATATTCAATTTGTAATTTGGCAACCCTGAATCCAAGTGTAATTGCAGGTCGAACTCAAAATGATTCGGGAATCGGAAAAGTTTTCTAAGCCGAAGCATACCCTTCGTCCAGGTATAAACTTGAAGCAAACGTTACTTTCTACCAAATGGGTAAAATATGAGTATTTATGTGCATGTCTTTTATAAAATATATTTGAAATTTTGAAGGGCATCGAAAATCAATGAGGAAAATTCATACTATTTTTTAGTAGTCATTTTTTACAGAATGTAGTTTTGCAGCCTACCAAAAACGAGTACGTTCAAAAGCCCGCATCCCGACGTAAATGAAATATCTGACGATAAGACTGCATGTAAATTAATATTTCAACTCCACTTAAGTAATATTTTCGAATAAGGTGTGCATTTCTGAATTTCGGTTAACATTTCATGAGTTAGCACATTTACTGTATGAAGATGTCATGGGGAGTCAGTCAGCGTCAGCTGGAGAGTCGAGTGGGTGACTTCAGAGCCCGTAGGCGTTTGTGAATGGCTATCATCGAGACTGCCATTGTGCATGTTTCGGCCGCTCGGGAGACGTGATCATATGACTCCTAGCGCAGCATAGTTAACAGAAACAGAAGCTTTATTCTCGTTTGAGAAACTGCCGTTCCCTATGAGACGACGTTCATGGTTATGCACTATTCTTATGCAGAGACTAAGCTGACTGTTTTGATGATCAGCAGATCGACATAAGCCTAACTTAAAACCTGGGACTACCAAAGGCGTTGTGGCAGACCAACAAGTCAGGGTCGACATCAAGTTCATTCCGAGAAACCCCAAAGTATGATTTCAACTTTTTAGACCTTGATGGCATATTATGGAACTGCATGGTGAGTGTCAAGTCGCTCCAAAAATAATGTCATTCGCACATGCGCTATTAATTTGCTCAATTAGTAGAACTGTTCTTGTTTAGGCGTGTTACTACATAAACTGACGGATCTATCAGCCTGTATGAAGTTTTGAACACTTCTGCCTTGGTTTCGAAATTCCTGCAATTTATTTTGTTTTCAAAGACTGACTAGCAGCGGGATACTTTCAGGGTGCTTTCTGCAGAGTATCGCGTTGAATTTCGTTTGAGTATCAGTGCAGCAATCAATGTGAATCATAGTAGAAAAACCGGGTATTTTAAATTGTGCACACGTTCTATTTCTTCTGCATGCTCATGTAAGTGAAACGGATGAAACAATTTCACCGTTTCCCGTTTTGTGTGATATTACGGATGTGCTATCTCATGAAATGTTAACCAAAGTTATGAAACATGTCTTCGACTAGAAAATAATGCTTAAGTAAAGTTGAAATAATAATAACCGTGAAGCAGAATCCGGAGATATTTCAGCCATATCAGGATATCGGCTTTTGAACGAACTTCTTTTTGGCCGCCTGCAAAGACTGCACTCCGCAAAAATGGCAAATTAAATAGCATGCATCTTTCGCATTGATTTCCATTGTCCTTATAAATGCAAATGTATTTTAAAGTTGGTACTTCGTTTTTTTGCCTTTGTTAAATTTTATGCATGAGGGAGGAAAACGATTCGGTTTCAAAAATTTTTCAATTTCTGATTAGTTTTAAGGCTGACTTTCCGTTACACTTTTGTCCTGGGTTTCCAAACAACAAACAGTTCATTTCCCCTGTGAGGGAAAGCATTCATTTGTATGCGCTATTAAGAAGTTATTATGTAGGTTTGATAAAAGCTGCGGCGGATTTGAACAATATTGCATACTTTAAAATCAATGCTAATAAATGTTCGGATACGATGTATTATGAATGGATGTATTTTGAATGGTCTTACAATCCCAAAATTAGAAACTTTTCAAAACCGTGATATACCCCGTCCTTAAGCATAAGACTTAAAGACCTAATATGCAAAAATAAAAAAGGACAAATACTTCACACGTATTTTCTCTAAGATGCATTTCAATACCTAAGGTCGTCGAAAATCAATCGGAAAAATCCATACTATATCAGTAGCCACCTTTCCTTGTTTAATTTCTGAGGAAATTCATGCTTGAACGTGGAGCAAATACTTTAGAACACATCTTTTCAGGCCCGATCCAAAATTTGGTTTAAATATTTTAGCCAAAATCCATCATATTTAAAACGAAACAACCATTCTCAAATATGTGAATAGTGATTTATCACCAGAATATTTTCTTTTAGCAGCAACATAAATTATGGCAACTGTTCGTAATCATGCTTTTAGATGCAGAAGAGGGGAATGTGACTTTTCAACAGGCTTCTACCACTCTCTAATCAGGCTGACCGAAAGAACATTAACACCGAGTGTATTTCTAATGCGGTCCTTTCTTGAAGCTTGTGTCATCAGATTCGGGAACGCTAGCGGTATTTTTAGTAGTGTTTAAACATAACGCAGTGAGAGAAAAGTGTGAAACGGTCAAAGTAGTCCAAAATTATGATTTTCCCAAAAATATATACACGGCAGCCAGTGCTAAGGGTTACATTGCTTCGCCTCTAACATGTGTATTGAAAGGTTGGCTCATTACAGCTTTGAAAAATTTATCAGTTTGGGAAATCAATCTTTGTATTGAAGGTGAATTGGGCGTTTGGATTCATTCGAAAAGTTTCAGACCTGCCTTACCAGAGGTTAACTAAAAGACTAGTGGATGAGTGCAACAGTCTTTTTGATCTAAAATATAAATGATGTAGCAGAAATGGGTAATTCCTAACACGAATGTATTCCTGCAGGAGTGTTTTTAAAATCTTAGGATACATTCAGGGTGGCGCTGATTACGTCCATAGTAGTGTTCGTGGTTTCTTTTTTCGTCGGTCAAAAGTCACAATTGCAGAGGGAATAAGTGTAACTGACATGAAAACACGTTTGTGGTGATCGGTTCTTTCCGTAGTGTACCTGATGAAATGTACCGAAGTTAAATTTCGTGACTAAACAATTTTAACCTCAGTAAAGCTCTGGTTCCCAAATTAGATTAATGAGAACGACCCCGCAAAAAGCAAAAAGCATATCTGTGGAATGCAGGACTGTGAGCTCTGTTTAAAATGACCGGGCTTCGTGCGACATAAATGTAGAATAACAGCATAGGCCTGCTTCGTATTTTCAGTTGATAATAGTAATCAATAGCAGCAGACAGAACTTGTTATTCTAACTTAATGCTAGGGTGGAGCACTTTATCTCCCAAATATGTGTTTGTTTGCAATTAAACTAGACATTTTAGACATTAACGATAGCATTTAACATAAATAAAATGCCCATAAAATTCAGGTAACAGTAGCTGAAGAGGTTCTTCCAAACGAAAAGTTCATTTTCTCCTTATGATGAAATTAAACCTAGCTTATATGTTAGGAAAAGAAATCTGCTGAAAATTACAAGCCACACTTGCCGACACGAATTCTGGAAAGGGATAGTTTTATACTTATTGTCAGTTAAATACTGAATTATGTCAGGAGGAGCCGCAACCAAAATCAGTAACTGATAGAGACATAGAAAAGGACTGTAGTAAGTGGCTCAAATAACCAGTTGTCTAGAAACCCTCGTCGTTCTGTAAACGATACAACAGAAACGCATTTGCACGGAGGGTAGCACATGATTATGGATTCAACGGTCTGGGTATGCAATACAATGGATATTGTTATGAGTACTAGGTTCCCTGAAAATATACTATTTCCGATGAAAATCAAAAGTCCACATATGGAATTGCTGAACGTAAACTAATGTAGGCTGCCGATTAAGCTGAGAAAAATATAAAAACGTTACTTATCGGAGCCGTTTTGAAAATTCAGGATATAACCATCTTACGAGTAAGGAGACAATATCATTTGGCCTCAAACACAACAAAACCTTTTCCTAATATGTCAGGGTTATGTCAAACAGAAAATGTTTATCGTATTTATTATTTCTCTAGTAAGTGTGATAAAAACATGTTTGAATTCTGGATTTAAATGTAGTGGGAACATTCCCGAAGTCACTTGTCATAGGTTTGATCATCGACTTAGAGGTCCTTGTGCAGCTAACAAACTTAACCGTAAGAAAGCGCATTTTGATGAATATGTGGAATTTTTATCTAGAAAGTTTCATTCTATTACTGGAGTGTGATGACATCGATAAAATTATAGTGACAGATTTGCTGTTGTTGATGTCAGTGGATGATTTTGATAGTCAAAACAAATCGCGAATCTCGAAGCATTTTTACGACATTTGTTGAAATATCTATGTCTGCCTAAATGCCGGGAAATGCAGACATTCACGCACTGGGCTAGCAGTCGGCGTGTTTGAGAACCCATGAAACCTTTAATGAGGTCTATGCCCAAAAGTTCATTAATATTGCATTTCATAAGGGAAAGACTTTATCACTAATTGATTTCCGAGGTGAAACCTTATAAAAATGGATAAAATGTGAATGCGCATTTTATATCATAAATGATAGGAATATTTACGCATAGTGACGATAATATTACCGATGGAAACGAAGATACGAGTTTTAGGGCGCAGTTGAGAAGAAGATGCGATCACTAGAATAAGACATTTATTGGGCTGAGGGTTAGAATCCTCACTCAAACTAAGCCTCACAGATGGTTGCAAAAAATGGCGATGGAGGCACGAAGAATGCGGTAATTATCACGTCAAAAGTTAACAAAGACGATGAAATCAAGGCAATTCCCAACTTGAGTACGAACTATGATGACATGATTCTCTGTTAGACTCCTGAAATAAAACATACTTTTATTCGTGGTTTGTATAAACTATATTTGAATTTGCAAGACCACCGAAAATCAACGTAAGGAATGCATGCTACTTAAGTGATCAATTTTTGTCGAGTACGGTTTCTACAGGAGGATAGAAATCAGTGCATTCAAAAGCTGGCATACTGCCGAGTTCGAAATTTTATAGGATTTTACCACAGGATAGTCAGTTTTGGAACCGCCCTAAATAATCCTTCCTAATCGAAAACACATTTCAGACTTTCAGACAACTTTTCATGAGATCGTTCACTCACTTTAACAGACTGGTGGCCCGAGAGTCAGACTGCAATGGCTTCCTCATAATGTGGTCATTCACAGTAATAATCGGGCAGAATATTCCAATAGCCTTTTAGTCACGTCAGGATGCCGGCTTTTGATCGAGCTTCCTTTCAGCCATCTGCAAAAAATACGCTGAAAATAACCATTAATTAGATGGCATGAACTCTCTCCTTTTAGTTTTGGTGTTTGCATATATTTAGCCGTATCTTATACAAAAATGAACAAACATATACTTTTTATAATCTTTTAGTAAAAAAATTACACTTCTTTAGATGCTATACTTGAAGAAAGGTATCCTTAGATTTGAATCAGTTTCACTTTTTAAGACCTTGAAGTGGCCACTCAAACGACATCGCACAAGCTAGTTTATCAACTGCTACTTATAAAGTACACAACCCGGTCTATATCAATAACATAATATTGCGCGTTTCACATGATGTCCTACTAACAACGCAGAGAGGTTTGTAATATTTCATTGATTTAATACAGTATGCACTTTGGAAACCCTCATCGCAAGTGTAGCTTCAGGTGAAGCGAAAATAATTGAAATTTGGAAAAAGTTATCGGAAACCAAGAAGCATCCTCTTTTCAAGTAGAAAATTTTAGATAATAGTGTTTTACTACCCGGATAAGAACAAAAAGTATATTTTTATGATGTCTTTACAAAAAAGGTTGAATTTATGTGGGCAACGAAAATCAGCAAAAAAGTGAGAGTAGTTATTTGCTACAGAGTGTAGTTTTTGATGACAGCCGTAAAGAAGCTCATTTAGTAGGCAACATCTTAGATAACTAAAATCTCTTTGGATTCTACTGCCCGACAATTAATATTACAGTGCTATTTACTAGTATTTTTGAATCTGAAGACAGTACGGACTTTCCGCTTACATTAATTCAGATAGCACTGTAATTATACTGTAAGTATTATCCCGGATAGTCTTTTGAAAACAACCTGTGCAAATCAAAAGACGCCAGCCAACTTACCGCGCACTCTAATCGTCACTTTTTATTTTACCCTGTTACTGAATATCTCAAAGCATATAGTGGCTGAATATTCGGGTGCAGTGAAGGTATTTGGGGCGGATCCGGCGTGTGTAGGTTGGTGCTCGAGGCACTGCTTCCCCCGGTCTCTGGGCGATAGATTCAGCAATGACACGCGGAAAAACCAAAAAACATGCGCAATCTGGAATAGTTTAGCACTCGGTTCGGCCCATTTTATCTTCGAAGTCGAGATAGTTAAATAAAACCGGGTCTTCAGCCAAGACCCCGTTTTCAAACAGTACAGACTACTGATGGGCGTGAAAGTTAAAAAAGCCCGAGTAATTTATTCCGATACGACGCCAGCAGTTAAATTCGGAGTTTTGCAAAAAGAATATACGTCTCGAGGGATATAAATGCGAGGGGCCAACGAAAACCCCCTTGCCACTAGTTCTTCGAAAGTTTGAAAATAATTGAAAAAACTAATTGAACAATTCTTCCTGGAATTTATGCTTTCATTAAACAGTTTATAAATTTAAGACAGCTGCAGATAAGCTCTGAGGCGAAATTATTACTTTTTCAGTTCTTCCAAGCCTAGTTAAATGTAAAACTCACGATAGCATTCATCAGTCTTTGTTTTGCAATTTCTGGATTGAAATGTCCGTGGACAATCTTGTCGTTCGAATGAAAATTACGACTTCTCCCAAGATTAATTGTCAAATGCTTGTTCCAAAGCCACCTGCCTAACGGGCAAATACTTCTAATTTTTTCAAAGAACTTAGATGTTAAAGTTGTAACCATTATGACAAAAACGAATACTATCTTGAAGTTACATAAGCTCTGAAGACTCCGATTTTTACATTCATAGAGCTTATGTTATTTAAAATGCCTCCTTTGTATCATTGAACGGATAATCTATTGTTTTTATGAGTATGCATTTCGAAACTTGTCCAAGAGGCGAGGGCAGGAACCATTCATATTCCTGGAGGAAGTGGGTTTGCGCTAAGTTTCAAAGAAATAATGATTAATGTCAAGGTTAGAGGTAAGGCTGGGGTTAGGGTTAAGGAAGAAGATGGGGCTTAGTTCAGAGTGATGGCTGCGTTCAGTTTTGGACATTTCGTTAAGCTAGGGTTCGGGTTTACGCAAGGTTTAGGGGATCAGGTTGGGGTGAAGTTAAGGTTTATGTTTAAGGCTTGATTTAGGATTATGACATAGAAGCTAACACCCTTCCTGGAATTTTCCTCAGGGCCACCCGTATTACCAGGGCATCCCTGTTACGGGAAACGTCATCGTAATTGCTAACGGCGACTTTCCTAGGTCCAGAACAGCCAAAACGGTTCAGTAAGTTATACGTCCTTGTCGATAACCGCGGTAGTCCAAATAGTTATGTTGTAGTTCCAGTATAAAAGAGCGCAAGGCGTTACCTATTAGGTATGGTAACTTTTTAAGTCAGCCTCGACGGTCAACTGGATTCTATTCATGTGTAAGTTCCGACGTCCAGTGTCTTCACTTTTTCTGAAAACTTTCTCCGTGAAAACTGGAGCTATTAGATGGCGACTGCAACTGTCTATGTAAACAGACTGTACCTACCCCAAAGTCATAAGCCTGGAGTTCTGGTTGCAAAATGTCTATGGTTAAATCAACAATTAATTTTCGAACATAAGTTTGACCTACTCAACAGCAAACGACAAGTCGTAGGAAGATTCGAAAATTTCTGTCGCGACCCTTTCAGTCTTCATACTTTAAAAATGCATTTTAACATCTGAAATGGTAGCGACTGACGCTGCAGTGGGAAACAGGTGATTCTCCCGTATGACATGTGGTTTTGGGAAATTCCTGTAATTTCACGACCAAACCTCAACGACTGAGGATGCGCTGTCAGTTTATTTGGAAACTAATCCTCAGGATTGTTTCAGCCCTATTGACAGTAGCATATTTTTTACACCTGGCCTGGCATTTCCTTGTGGATCAGACATAGTATTAGGTGTTTTACTTGCCACAGATGCACCTACACTTTATTCCAGTGGGATGAGTGTCAGTAGCAGCGTTATGGTTAGGGTTAAAATTAGGGTAGAGAAATGTTGTGCAAGGTTACCGGTAATACCGGTTTTGTCTATTTAGCCTGCCCAATTGCCTCGCCTTTTATGATATAAAGTACATCACTTTTTCGACTTGCGCTGGCCCGTGACTCCTCAAGGCCAAACGTAGTTAGTAAAATGCTCTGATTGCGAACCACTGATGAAATAAATTTGGGTAACAATGCAGGCAGCAGGCGCAGAAGATTCATTGAGCGCATCTTATTAAAAAAAGGAATTGACAGGACCAAACCCAACCTATTAAGTTTTTTAATACACCAAATGAACTGTCGCTTCTTGGGTAAACCTCATCTGCCGAGCAGATCAAATTTGTCCACAAGTTTAGTTGTCCTTGCCGTTGGCATTGGCATGGTCTTTCCAAGGGACGCTTCTGTTGTTTTTGTAGGGCCGCTAGTGTTTTTGTAACAAAATCTAAAAACACAGACCAAAAGTTTAGGAATATTTTAAAACGTCAAATACGAAGTGATTTTTCTGTGTGAAAACAATTCATAAGGCATTTTACGAGAGCCCTGAACCAGCACACAAAGACAGGAGAACATGGTACTTATTGCCAAAAACTGACTAGAACTCTGTTGGCTTCTAAACTAGGTTAACCTTCTTGCATGCCATCTCTTATTTGCCGTAAATTACCTACTGCTGACATTTGAAAGTAGACTTATATCGTATGTCTGCGGCAGAACGCTCCCAGGGGGAAATATTCATCATTGCATTTTAGCTGTGGAAAAGGATTAAATGTGTTTCCAGTTACCAGACCGTAAATACCTGCATGAGGAACTACATTGCTTAATCGTGACCCAAGCTGTTTCCTTGAGTATACTATTAGAAGTAAAATAAAAAAATTAAAATTTAAAAAGACTTTGATTCACACACTGGTTGACTTAATTAAAATTGGCTATCTGATTGCATATTAGGGCGACAGAAAGATTTAGTGAGATTTATCGGAGCACAACTTACTCCACTTTGAATCGAACGTGATCGTCATGTTCTTTTTCTTCATTTGACATTCCGTAGCGCATTAAATAGGTGATGCAGTTATCGGTATTTTTTATAACCATATACTTTGAGTTGCAGAGTCTGTAAGTAGTATAACCATCGGCGACTGTGTCGGCGCCTAAAATGTGTATACTGTCCAGTAAAAATTCCAGAATGGCGTGTTATGTGTTTAAAAACAAAAAGAGATAAATGAGAAAACAGCGAGTTAAATAGTCTCGCGTCAGAGTGCAGGTCTAGAGAAAAGTCGTTCTTACCGCCATATGGACTGTGTATGATGGGCACGATTTTTACATCCATATGGTCTAAGGCAGAAAAGACCGACTGACAAAAACACAACAGCGCGAGGACACTCTTCATGTTCATGCACGTAGGACGTAGTTCTGTCTGGAAACACTTATATACTTCCCACCTGTTTGCGTGCAGTGTAGCTAGAATTAAATGGTTACAAGAGCCCATCAAGACTGAATGTGTCATAAGCTGGCTACTTTATTTGCAATAAATGTCACTTTTGCTCCCCTAGGTCTACAGGACATTAACTAACTCCAATGTCATAAAACGATTTAAGAACATATTCATCTGCAGTGTAACGTTGCTTCCTGCATGCCTGTTCTTTCAACTAACCAGGCAAATAACAAAGGCGTTATACGGCAGGATCAAGGACCGTGGTTTTCAGTTAGCTTGCCTAAGGTCTTTTAGTTTTTCTAACCAAAACGATGTGGAGGATGCGTTTCATCCTCGACAGAGAGGAACAAGAACACTAGTAGTGAGACTAGGGAGTTGTGTTTGGCAGTGTATCACAGGTTGACCTTCGTTGACGACGCTCTCCCCTGTGCGCTCCACAGACGAATAAAAGCGGGGATGGTGATCTGCGGGTGAATAAGTTTACTATGGCAACAGACTTGCGTAGATCCACCACACTTTTTCTTCTCCAGCCCCAACTGAGTCCGAATCAAGATAGAGTCAAGAAGGACGCACGTGACTGGCACGGCGTAACTCCCCAACTAGACTGACCACCGCATCCTTTGGCATGACCTGACCTGAATTTTATACCACAACGCGAATATGGGGGACAGCAAGAATCCCAGTTGGCGCAGAGTGATCCGGCAAGTGTGAATGCCACCAAACCCCAGTGCCGACATTTGTTGTAGGTACGCGCTTCTGATAACGCATGGCAGACTCCAATCCAGCCCCTGTGTTGGCTCAGTGAATTCGCCATGTGGCCCGTTTTAGGGGCAACGTTTGGCGGTATATACAGAGCACACATCGTAGATGGATAACAAAGCGATGTCTTTGAGATATATATGTATATGTCTGCAACTCTCCAGGTCGAGAGCATGTGGTACATGTGAAGCGCTTCCTGTGTCGACTGAATCTGACGCCAGAGGGGATGTGCGGGTTAGAAGGTCAAACTATCGCTGACTGATTATGTCAATTGAGGCCGAAATGACAAGTCCAGCGTGCTTGCCGTTGTCAGCAAAACGCATCGATCAGGGAGTATCGGCCCTGTCTTGGTTCTCAACGTCGAAATAACAGGAGAATGCGAATTTCCCTCCTGCGGTCGGGATATGGCGGTGAATGTCACTCTCCTGCAGACAGGATTTTATCCGAAACAGTTTGCAGGTCAAAACTGAAATTCGCCCACAAAAGAAAAGGACAAAAGGAACACCTATGTTTTTCGATGGGAGCTCAGTGATTTAGGGGCTCTCAAGCATTTAAATGGTTTGTGCTTACTTTAGACATCCAGCTTGATCGAATAACTATTCCAGTCTTCATGACTTATTTATATAATTTGAAAGAAAACCAAATTCACTTTTTGTCCGTTGAGGTAATTCGGTGTACTTTCATAAAAAGGCCTACTTCCGAATCTATGGTGAAGTAACCTGTCTATAATTTAGAGAAATCTGGTGTCAAAATCTACTCAACTGCTAAAATATCCCGTGAAAAGCAAGGTTTACATAGAAAACCAATAGTGACACTTACATAGGAGGTAGATAAAGGTGAATTAGACAGCAGTTCGCCTGTCAGGGTTCTGCATTGAGGCACACATAAAAACTAAACTGTCTCGGTCGGCATTATAGTGAAATCGTTGGAGCGTCACTTTTATTTGCTTTTTGTTTGCATATATATGTAATTGTATCGTTCTTCTGACAATTTGGAGGCGTCTTTGTGATAACTTACTGTGGCTACCTTTTGAGGGACAATTCCAAATATAATGCAACTATTCTTAACCTAGATAATCTGGCAAGGGTGTGACGGTCTCTTCGTCAGCACAATTCCTGGAAAAATTCAAAGGGGTAAGCCTCCATCCAAATAAGGTCATGGTATCTTTTGATGTTGCGGCCTCCCTCGTCTCCGGTCTTCTTGACTCTGTCTTGACACCGGGTCCAGGCGGGGGAGGAGGAGAGAGTGTCGGTAGATGCTACGCAAGTCTACCGGCACTATAAACCCCTGCGTAAGTCACCGTCCCTGCTCCCATTGCTGCTGCAACTGTGGGGCACACGGTGGACATCATCGAAACCGATGGTCGAACTGTCATCTTTTGATGTTACATCCCTTTTTACTTCTATTCCCCAGGACCTGGCGATCGAGACAATCGAGCTTCTAATACAAAGCAAATAAGATAAAACGGAGAATAGCCTAGGACACGCCCAAATCCTTCACATCCTGAAGTTCTGTCTCATGACGTACTTCACCTTCGACGGGACAATTTACAAACAGGTGAAGGGCACACCAATGGGTTTGCCGACTTCGGGATTAATCGCCGAGGTGGTCCCTCAACAGTTAGGGTCGCTGGTCTTCCAACTCCCCAGACCGGAGTTCTGGGCCCGGTATATGGATGATACCTTCGTCGTCATCGAACGGAATCAGGTGCTGACATTCAAAGAACATCTCCAAGCCGCCTTCCCAGGCATTCATTTTACGATGGAGGAGGAAGAGAACAACCAGCTGGTCTTCATAGATTTCCTCGTATGATGCAAAGATTGTGGTGGACTAAAGGCCAAAGTGTTCAGGAAAGCGAAAAATACGATGCAAGTACTGACCGTCAACAGTAACTACCCAATCAGCCACAAACGCAGTTGTGTAAGGACGCTCTATCGGCGTGTTGAAACGCACTGCAGTGAGCCGGAAGAAAAAATTGCCGAACTAAAATAACTCCGAGGGGTCTTCAAAGTCAATGGCCACCCGTACAACTTCGTCAAACGGTGCATACGCAAAAGGGACGAAAGACCTAACCGCACAGACACCGAATCTTGGCGGGCGCTTCCGTATGTCAAGAACGTTTCAGTAGCTGTCGGCCGCCTTCTCGCACCACTTGGGGTTGGAGTTGCACATAGACCGGAGGCAACCATCAGGCGTCTGGTAATGAAACCGAAAGACCCGCTGCCAAGGCAAAAACGTCTGGAGTCGTTTATCGGATCTGTTGCAGTTCCGAACAAAGCAACTACTTCGGAGAAACCGGAAGACAGCTTTGAACGAGATTGGCCGAACACGCTGCAGCGGTGCGGAAAAATGACGTCAGCTCTCAAGTTGCGGCTCATTCGACGAGATCCGGCCACACATTCAAATTCGACGAGGTCGAAATTCTCGCAAGAGTTGACAACCGCGTGGGCCAGGAGCTGCTTCAGTCATGGTTTACTGGCATCCAGTCAATTAATAAGTGCAATGACGTTCCCATTCCATACTCGGTGCTGAGACTTCGCCTAGGCAGAGTAATTGACAACGCGGTGAGCGCCCAGGTGAAAACTTCTCCCAACACCAGGGTCAACGCGTCAGATGGTCGAGCAATCATCACACCAACATCTAACGCATGTGATGAAATCGCAGCAATTAACGACGCGAATGTCTGTCATCACAAAACGTGCAACGATCTCTGATGAAGGAGGGAGCCGTGAATGATCATAGGTATGCGGTAGCATGGCGAGTGCTTCCTATAAGTACTGCAGCCCCTTGTGCTTGAATCACCCATATATGCTGTTGTCTCTGATGATGGATTTGTGCAGGAACACGAAACGCCAGGCTAATAAAGCTCTTGTCCCAGCGATCGTGTCCCTTTCTTCAAGACCACTTCTTGGGACTCGTCTCTTCGCTTCTATTGGCATACATAACATCCTTCCGAGATTATCAGAATGCGGTATCATGGAGTTCATCGATGTTCTCCGGACGTGTATCAGGATTTCGACAGCCCAACACTCACTTCTCTTAAATGAGTTCATAGTTTTTTTGTGTTAACTAAAAAAGGGCAAACATTTTTTACCTCAAAACTGTGCTGACGGCTGGCGTTTCATCGGTTGTCAGATGCCAATGTACTTCCAGCATAAAAACGCAGAGGCGCGGCCTCTTGTTATGAAAAAAATATGCCACAGGAGGGATACACCGCTGAGTTCGTGTGCGTTTATGATCTTTATCACCCAGAACAACTCCACTGATTGGTCTGTACATGAGCGTCTGTCAAATTGTCTTAGAATTTTAGCCAGGATGCCAAAAAACCTTTCAACTATGTCACAATGTAAAGTAAATAGATCAAACAAATTCACATTAAACTGTGACGTTGAGCCGGCATTTGCGAGCGTATAACATTCAACTTTTCCTTGAAGCTCGCCGCAATCTTTCGTCTCTGCATACTAAAATATGGAATTTAGAGTTTCAATGGTAATGTAGCAATGAAAAGTATTTTTTTCTAGGCCACGAAGGAGGTAACGATGTCTTTCATTGTCTCGGATGAACATGCTTTCCCGACGCAGTTAGCGGAGCGAAGAACTAACTTCCATGTTGCATGAATTACCATACTGCATATTTTCTTTAAGCCAAGAAAGGAAGGCATTTTAAACCAATCTCAATTTGGTTGCATGTGCTTGCGCAACAAGGCAATAGATAGGACGATTTCCTCATAAACAAAGACCTCTACGGAGACGCAAACACCTATGTTGCCCCAGTTTCTGAATTTCTATGTTTTCATCTCCTTAGAAGTTAGTGCGTTAACTTGGAGTAAATCAGTCGAAATGAACCTATAAAGCTTCATGCTGCAGATCCCACGGAACTTCACAGTGATCAAAGGGGTGCAACAGTAGACACTGTGTCATCAGATTACTGAATTTCGTTGTAGTAGCTCACCCCTAAATCCGTTACGCATCTTTAAGAAGAGTACTACATTTGATCCTCTACGAGCGGTAAAACTTCCCGCTCGTCAGTATGCAAAGTGTCCAGACGAAACACACAGACCAAAAATATGTTTTGCGTGTCGGGCATTTCTTTCACTTTTATATAACTACTTGCGTTCTCTAAACCCGTTGTACAGAATGAACGCATTGGCATCGTGCAATTTTTCCGTCCCAAGAAGTCGGTTATAAGTTTGCTGCGACCATAAGAGGATTCAAAACAAATCTAAGGGCATCAGAGACAAAGTTTGGACGACTGAAAATTATAAAGCAACCCTTCGGAATACATTTGCGTTAGAAAAGTCTAATCGGACAACGGCTGTGGGAATTACAGGCAAGTAAGCTGTAGTCAGAAAGACAATCCTTAAGTCTTGGACTTAAAATTAGTATCCCTACCAAATGTTATCGAGACGGAGAACCAAGATTGGGAGGCTTAGTATTTATAGGATCTGTTGCTGCATAGCTAAATGTCCATTCTTTTATAAGCTTCATTCCTGTGATTAATTTATACTTATGCTAAGTGTATGACTAGTCATATCGGATATAATGATTATGCGGTCCCTATCGCTGGTGCGTGTATTTAATGCCTACTACAAATAAGCGTTTTTTGTTTCGATGTCCCTTCATCGGTGAAAGTTGAGTATTTTCGTTCATAGTCAATCTTTGGCGTTTATTGTCGATTTATAGCGCAGATAGATGACGCTAAGTTAAATTGTTTCCCTACAGCTCTCAAGTAAAAATTTGAACTTCTCTTTGCAACGCTACCTATGTCGAACAGAAGACATGTCAAAACTCATAACACATTACTTTGACCTTCGTTATCTCAGTCCCTCCTACAGAAACTGCTTTGACAACAGGCGAATTATTAGACATTGTTCTCACAAATCCAGGATTGTTTTTCAGAAATATTTTTAATCAGGCCTAGTGCTGTGGAAGGTGGAAAGCCAAGTGAAGTTATTAAATTCTGCTTTCTCTAAATCAGCAGCCAAAGATCCTTCCAGATTCATACAATTTCGAGAAGGTTACATAAAGCAGCCATGATAAAGCTCGAAATAATAGCTAGTGAGCTACAAGGGACGCCATACGGACTTGCCAGTGAGACAGGTTCCGTTAGGATTTTGAAGAACCAATTGTTGAAAGATGCTGCAAGATTTACCATGCTGAGAACATTGGTACTATTCAGGAGTCCAGCCATGCGTATTTTTTCGATATTTTTACATGACATTACTGTGAGGAGTTGGACTCATCAGTAGGTCCCTCATTGTATGTATTCCAGATGGGAAAATACTTCGGCTCAAACATTCATGCCAACATAACGACCGAGCCTAAAGACCTTTATTCCGAAGGACTTGCTTTAACTTAACGCAATACTTTTTGAAGAAGTTGAAAAGGCCAGCTTAAAAAGATTTTGGTCGTGCACAATAAATTCTTAGAGTTTGGCTAGAGGGCAACTTGTTATTGCAAAGACTTACTTAACGCCGTCACGACGTCTCATTCACGAATTAACGGCTATTACACAGAGCTCAGTTCTTCAACACCTTGAAAGCTACTGCGTGGGACGGCACAGAATATTCTCGCCTCTTCTTTTTCTTCTGAAAATATATTTTTTTAAATATATTTATCTTCCCCGTCAAAAGAATTAGAACAGGCTTGCACTCCTTTATTCAAGTTAGATGATCGCTATTTGTTAGTTTAAGTCAAACATCTCTGAATCAATGCAGATCAGACGCAGACACTTTCAAATTGTCGTTAAAGGGCATAACCCGTTCTGCACAACCGAGATCTAGAAAGGTAAACGTTTTAGGGCGTTGTCATGCTTCGCAGTGGCGCATCATAACTTTTTTCGTGTTTTACGGCGATTGGATGTCAAAAAGATGCTTTTTATAATCAACGTGATACCTGATTGACTGCATTTTTAGTTTACCAGTAGTGCGAAAGTCCAACGAAGAAATCAAGGCTAAGTTAAAGCTATGACTTATAAATACCTACGATTTTCTTAGGTGTCACAGTAGAAATCGTTAAAACCAGTTCAGAAATATTTCGGGACAGTGACAGTGTGCCCGGTGGAACATTTTAATGTCGATTCTCTGTGTGAGTTACCATGCTGAACAACCGCACTAACTAAGGATGCCAGTCTTCTATATTCTGCCATCCAAATCGACATTTATCGCCCACCATTAACCTTCGGTTACCTACCCGTCCAGATCTGCAATTACGTTGCCTAGATTGTGCAAGATTGTCTCTCAAAGTTCGGCGACAAACGGCAATACGCAGTCACTGGCGTAGGAAAGCTTTCCAGGAAAATTTCTGTGCGGCTCATATTGCACATACTGAGATAAGGTCAGGCTAAAAGCGCTGTATTCTGCGGGATATTTATTTGCTCAGTAGTTTTGTAGGAAGAATCATACCCGAACTAAATGAGCGTTCTAATAACCCAGTCGTTACAAACTCAGTTACCCTGGTGTGATTTGAGCCCACAAGAACAAGGAAAAGGCTAGAGTACAACCCACGATCTAGCTACTTACCATAAATGAGGGTGACATAGGGAAGACATTTTGCCTGAGCCGCTGCAGTCCTGAAAACGGAAGAGCGTTCCGTGAACCTTTTATCCTTGATCCTACGGCTACATGTGCATCGCGACAGCTGGAATTCATGTTCCATCATTTACTGTTCTCGCTCTTGAACGTGTAAAATAAACGCGCATAATTGATATACATTGACTTATGTAGAATGGGAGTGTCGACAGTGAGAAAGATAACTGAAATGATCTTTTTATTCTTACTGGTCATCGCCAGATAGCCTTTTTCAACATCAAGTTTGCAGGACCTATGCCTCCAACCAAGCTTAGTTGGTCATCCAGCTTTAAGTCCGACCCCTATTAAAATAGAATAGCCATAACTGAATTTTTTCTTCACTGTGCGTTTTTTTAATACACAATGATCCTTCAAGTAACAACATTTGATGATTATCATTCTTTGCCTGCGATGGCTATTTGAGAATGCCTTTTAAAGTTTCCTAAAGTGTTATTATTTCGTGACCATTAATAAACGAAATTTTCGTTGTGAGCTTAGTTTCGGCCAATAAGTTAAGATTAAATGGTATTAATGCGATCATCATAACCTCCCTTTTCCTTGGTGGTAATGCCATTCATCCCTATCATGGTCCATTTTTCGGCTGCTGGCTGGGTTTGAGGTAGGACTCTAAGGGAAAACGGGACTAGTGTGTTCCGTAAAAAGATCGATGAGCTCCCCCTACCATATACCTACCATTCCCGACTCTACGTTTCACAGTCAATATCCGATCTTGAGTTCTGCTGCAGTTTTTCCCAAAACTTAGATGACTGCATTTAAAGTGAAAATTATTCGAGATCAAATTGCTTAAAATTTAACCCGTGTTCAAAAGTTATTCAAAAATGGCTACAATAGTTAATTTCCCATCCCTGTGATCAAGAACACTACTTGGGTCGGCATCAGTATATTGTGAGTAGTGCGAGTTGAAGCGGGAGAGACTTCAGTAGCATTGTTTTCACTATTTCCCGCACAAGAGGACTACTTCAGAGGACAATGTAAAATCACGTCAAAAGGTTGAAGCGTGGATGTACTGGAACACGTGTACATCCACCACTCGGCTTACACCAGACCTTAAACACCCGGAATTCACAACGGCGAGAGCCTGCATACAACGCGCAAATACTGGTAGTACAGAAAGCTGATAATCCCATTTGCACCGAAATATTCATTAATGAAAAAGTGTAGCACTGGTGAAACTTTAATCAAATGTAAGCCAATTAAAACGAGTCTGCTGTCAAATGTGGAATTCAAAAATACAGTGATGGTTTTAAAACGACTCTAAGAAACTGAAGACAGATCTAACAAGCGGGTAACATGTTGTACGGAAGCCAGAAGCAGGACAAAAGACATAAGATTATCTGCAAACTTGTGTTCATACAGTGATTTGAACATTCATGGGTGTTGTTTTGTAATACACATAAAAAC
The DNA here is from genome assembly GCA_902702965.1 of Spirometra erinaceieuropaei. Taxonomy (NCBI): domain Eukaryota; kingdom Metazoa; phylum Platyhelminthes; class Cestoda; order Diphyllobothriidea; family Diphyllobothriidae; genus Spirometra; species Spirometra erinaceieuropaei. The sequence goes on along the minus strand of CACRXP010000020.1, from coordinate 628,714 downwards.
CTGCTTACTATTATATCTTATATTTACTTCTGATTTAACTGCCTTATTCTTATCTTTACAGTTGATATTTTTGCCCAAGGTGGTGAAGTCAACACTTACAGCTTTTAAGTAAGACAGGGAGTTTTCTGGCTTTATTTCAATGGCTGTCATATTTACTACTAATAAAGGCACCAGTGAAGTCCCATTTACTGACTTGAAGGCGAGCTAACTCAGAGAATGTCAACCAAAATTCCCAAATTCGTTACCTCTGGATGGCGTCTTTCGAACAAACTTCTTTCTGACTGCATGCAAAAACCATACTGAAACCATATGAAGCATACATCTGGTTAATTAATTTTCAATGCCGTTGAAAATTCAACTTTATCTCATCAAAATCATGCAAAAAACTATTCATGCTTTTGCTTGTGCGGTTGAAAACTACGTTATTTTCCAATATTATGGTCAAGGAAGGGTGTAATTCGGTTTAAGATAAGTTCCTAGTTCTGAGTTTTTTAATATCGTGAAGTGGCCATTCACAAAACATCATGACCCTGCATTTATCAATGTGGTGTGTAAAGTTAACAATACGGCTCAAATCCACTGTTAAATTTCATGAACCCCATATAGTCTCCTCTTGATACCGTAGAGGAATGAATTGTTTCCCACGCGGAAAATATACGGCTTGTACTTTGGGAACCCAGAGTGCAAGTGTAACGACAGTTTGTGTTCAAAATAAGTCGGGAATCGGAAAAGCTTTTCAAAACCGAATTATACACTTCCTCGCAGATAAAATTGGAAGAAGACGTATTCTTCTACAGCGTGAACAGAAGAATCAGGGGTTTTACGCACGTTTTAATTAAGCAAAATTGCATTTTCAAGGGCATCGAAAAGCAATGAGAAAAATGTATGCTACTTAAGTTGTCATCTTTTAAAAGTATAGTTTTTGCATGCAGCAAGAAAGACGTTTGCTCAAAAGCCGGCATCTCGAGGAAACTGAATTATTATAGAATTATGCTGCATAATGACCAGCCTTGCGACCCTAAGTAATTAATATTTTAAAAACGATAACTCATTTCTAAAAGTTTGGTTGACGCTTCATGAGTGATGCCGCCCACTGTAGGTTAGTTATAAAATAGTTTACTTTATTTCCTGAAAAGCCAGATAATGTTTCACTTGACTAGTGCATTCTAGATAGCAAAGGAAAGAATTGCAAGGAAAAAACGCGTGTCACTTTCGAGTGTCAGAAATGCGGCCTGTTAGAATACTTACCAAATTAAAATAAAAATGGCTAAATAAGATACTGCTAGGCCTACAGTCCTGCAGTTTAATTTAAAGAGAACAAACGAACAACGAATCAACAGAACAAAGCACATTTTTGCCCGAAATTCAAAATAACACACCATAAAAAGATAAACAGAGGAATGATATTGGTTGGTACTGTAAGGTGTATGCTAAAAGAAAAATTGGATAATCACTACACGGCATAAATAGATTCTTGCAGTGTTGCATCCTTGAGTGATAAGAGCCTCATAGGTTAAGAGACCACATACCGCACGTCAGAGGTTAATTTGATATGGGAATTGCCGAGCAGTTGTTAGCGGTCGGACCGGGCTATCATTTGGTCATTTGCTGATCAAACGGCTAACAAAGTTATGGCTTTTTGATACGTATTCTGTGATTCGGGGATTTCTGAAATTCGGTGCCGTCATTGTGTTCACGGTTATGGGGCAGTATTCATATTTAAGGAAGTAGCTCATCAGGACCCATTCCGATCTCCGGCAAAAAAAGCATGCTATATTGCAAAACATTCGAGGAAATTTGCAATTATGCTTACTGATCCATTGGGACTTTCAGTAATACGTTAGCATTTATAACTCGCCTCTGTGGGTCATGCACAATGATAGAATACACGGATTCCATAGAGATGATAAAACATATTTTGAAGTTTGAACAATGTAACCTGTTTCATCTTATAAAAAATCCGTGTTCTCAAGCAAGTAGGTAAATTGTGAACATGTACTTGAGAGCGTTTCAATATGTCTTATGAGAAAAATCTATCAATGGAATTTTTCATCTTATTTTATCACAATAAATCTGGACCTTTTTACATGAGCTCATTTTTTCTGGTGTTAAGCTTTTAATTGTAAGTAAAACTTTAAATATGTCAAGACCATTAGTCTCTCGATAAAAAAATGTTAACTGATTAGCACTACAAAAACTAGGGCCTTTCAGATTTTCTTGGTACAACTGACCGAATACTCCTACAGCGCAGAAAGTCTTCTTTCTAGTTTTTAAGTGAGGCAGCGAGTTGCCTAATGGTATGACAAACGCATTTTAGCATTAGGCAACCTCCCCAGAAAAAAAGACACTGATAATTGTACGAAAGTCGGGCGCCATTTGCACAAAGAAAGTGGCAAACCCATTTTAATCTAATCTTTGTAGTCGATGATCGATCTCTCTATGCGCGACTTTGGAAATGCATGCTTCTGCGACGTGTTTGCAGTACAGATTAGCCGGCAACATGTTTCTCCAGATTAAACACAATCTATGCACCGCAATAAACAGCATTTTTATTAACAAGAGGCTCCGCATATGCTAAATCCAGTTTTCAATGTAACCAGTCGGAAGGCGGAAAGGTATCTTTTTGCTTTTATTGGTATTGTTTATTGTTAATATAATGTCGCATATTACTGCCTCTTAGAAAATTTGGTAATTAGATTTTTAAGATGTTAGATGTGTAACCGATTACCCAAATATTATTTGCTGTAGGCAGAGTATTAATACGTTTTGTATCTACACCTATTAACTAGAGACGCTGGCCTCATTCACGAGATTCCCACAAGCCATGCATGTCCCTTGATAGTTTTGGGAATGCTGCAACGTTATAGCTGCCACACCGTATACTCTTTGTTAATTCTGCGCTCCCAAATTAATTTTTTATAGGACTTAAACATGCTCTCCGTCTTCGGTCTATCTTGGGCAAATTGATTCGTCACGATGAACAGCTTTCAAGGTGGCTGTGTGCACATGGACGTGATGCCCAAAGGGCAGGTCAGAGGGCACACCTGCTGTCAGAACGCTTTTTCACCGATACCCCTGGGGTATTAGGTTAAAAGGACCTGCTGCAATACACGCAAGTGAAATGGAGTCAGTAAAGAAGGCTAAAAACATTAAGATCATGTCGGAGCAGATGGGAAAAATTTTGGTGGCGGTTAATCGCTCGGTAACCAACTTGCCCGGAAAGCAAACACATTTCATATTTATAACCGAAAGCGCTTCTCGATCAGCCTCATGTGCGCGAGGATCGTTTTTAAATGACTATATTCTTCGCTGGAGTAGCAATACACGCTGTAGGAAACCTTAAGTTAGTGATCAGACGTTGAAAGCTTAAAGGATTCGGCACCAGTCGAGGTGTGTGGTCTACAAGTCACTTATCAAGAATTATGTCAGGACAAGAAACATCTGCAGACTTTTGTCGGATCTGATGCAGTTGCAGGGAGAGTAACTACGTCGGCGAAACTTAAAGACTGCTCCAAAAGAGAATTGTCGAACCCTCGCAGCGGTGCGGAGAAAGGACGCCAGCTCTCACGTTGCGGCTCTTTTGACGAGATCCGGCCAAAAATTCAAATTCGACAAGGCCCAAATTCTCGCGAGAGGGAATAATCGTGTGAGCCGCGAGTTGCTTGACTCACGGTTTACGGGACCACAGTCTATTCACTAGGTAATTAACCACTCGGAGAGCGAGCAGGCCGTTGATCCAGGTGGCCAATCATTACGCTAGCATCCAAGAGACGGACGAGATTTCATCAAGTAACAACTTCCGTGTTGGCCATTGGGCCACTAGCGCACCAGCGGGCAACCCTTCTTGATGAAGGAGAGATCGGTTAATTAGCAGAGGTTTTCCGTAGCCTGACGACGGCATTCCATACATACTGCAACTTCCTGTGCACGAAGCGCTACGTTCTGTTACTGCCTCTGATGATGGGTTCGAGCGTGAATCCGAAACGTCAGACGAATATAGTCCTTGTTGCGGCGTTTGCTTCGATTTCTCACCAATTAGCTCCCGGAACTCGCATGTTCGCTTGTATCTGAGCACAATCTCAAGACATTTTAATGAAGCCTAATTTTTGACTTTTGAGTGCACTTCTATTCAGTCGCCTGCATTATTTGCAGGCGGCAAAAATGGCTGCTTGCGTACTATGAATTGTTTTTGTTAATTTTTGATGCTCATTTAAATTCAAACTTATATTGCGGAAAACATGCACAAAAATACCCCTCCTTGGATTCATTTGGTAGGAAACCACTCTTTGTTTATAGCTTTTGCTCGAAAGAGGGAAACATTTAAGTTTCAAACATGCTTTTAATTCCGAAATAACCTTGAGTCTGTTCTGTCGTTGCATTTGCGTTTAAGGTGTGAAACCTGCTGGCTGAATTCTTGCCATATAATGAAAATCGCATATTCCTATGTCCCACACAGAAAATATCATGCATGTTCTGACTAATTCATATGGCAGCATATGCTATTTATTTTGTAATTCGTTGGGTATATGAATAAGCATCTAGATATGATGCTTTAAATTGACATCCCGCGGTCTTAAAAAGTCATAGTTAAAAACTATTAAAGCCATAGGACACACTCTTTTCAAGTGCGATATATAAAGAAGATGTAATTTTGCTATAAAAATTGAAGCATATTTTTGCCTTATTTTCTGCACAATATACTTCATTTGTCAAATATCCAAGATCGGTGAAAGGCAGTCATATTACTTAAGTATTTATTTTTTGACGGAACCGCTTTTTGCAGGCGGCTAAAAAGAAGTGCATTCAGAAGTCCGGTGAGCTGAAATAACTTCAGATTATGCTGTACGCTGATCAATATTAAACCCCCGTTAAAGTAATCCTTCTGACTCGAAAACACCTTTTGGAATCCGTCTTGCATTTTATGAAACTGATAACTGAAAGCATATTCAGTTAGTGCTGACTGCTGGCCTTAGCCATAAGGTACCCGATCGGCTTTCTCCATGTTCCTGGCTTTGTATCAGAGATTCCTACATCACAGTCCGATGGTCGACATGATTTCTCTCCGAGCTTAAAAATCAAACACTGATCTCCGACGGCGGTGTTTTATGCCTTGAAACGTTGTATCCGTGTTTAAGTTCACACCGCCACAGACCGGTAAGATGAGATGTTTAGCGCACCAAAATAGCTGACAGGATGAACCCATTATATACTTTGCCAATATATTTTCCAATGTCGTTCAGGAAGCCGTTTGACATAGTTCGATTCTCGGGCAGAAATGCCTGGGCGGTTAGATGGAAAATACGCCAGTCAGTATAAACAGGGAATTGTCGGGCATCTTATTCTAGATGATTCCCCTCTCGTTTTTGCGGGGAGGGAAACGACATATAACTTACCCTATTTCTTTGATGTACTCAGGAAAACGGATGGACCCCAGTGCTGGGCAAAAAGGGACCACCATAAACATTTTCAGTAGAACCTGTAGCCGCCTTACGGCTTATAACTATACTATAATGTAAAAGACACAAATAGTGACGTTAACTGTTCATATTTTAATGAAGGAGAACAGTTTTTCTATAAATGACGCATCAGGACATCGTCCATGGACAAGGCATCATATTCAGCCACTGAGTACTACAGACCAAACAACAATCTGACCATGTTTCATTATCAGTCGTTCTATATTGAAAGAACAGATAATATCACGGCTGAGGTGCATTTCTTCGAGAAAAAACGCGGTTCGGAGTCACAAATGTCTCTACCTTCTCCTCATTTTACTTTTCTTCCTGGACGTTAACAGTTACACTTTACTAACACGCCGTAAGAAGACGATGGTCCTCATGACTAAGCGAAGAGCAGATGAAGAATAAAGAGGTCGGTCGAATCATATCTACTAGAGAGGTAGAAATATAGAAATACATATCAAAAGCATTTGCATTAACAAACGCATTCCACGTTCATTTGGATTATGTTTTGAATGAGATCACCAAATTTTGAAGGATTATCCCAATAATAAAATTTACATTTCGGAGAAAACCACAGTAATTCCTCAAGTATACAGTAGATTGGCTAACTCATGAAGTGTTAAGCGAAATTCCAAAATGCGTTTTCGGTTCGAAAAAATTAATCAAACAGAGTTGTAAATTAATCATCGTGCAGCACACTTATATAAAAATTCAGTTATCGCCGGATGCCGGCCTTCGTAAGAACTTCTTTCCGGCTGCGTGCAAAAATGTTACTCTGCAAAAAATGACAACTTAATTAACATGCATTCTTCTCATTGATTGGCGATGTCTTTGAAAATGCAATTTCACTTCATCAAAACCATGCACAAAACCATTCATCCTTCTTATCGTTCGGTAGAAAACGACGAATTCTTCCAATTGTATGCTCTACGAAGGGTATAATTCCGTTTTGCAAAACTTCTCCAATTCCCGAATAATTTTGAACAGGAACTGCTGTTACACTTGCATTCTGGGTTTCCAAACAACCAGCCGTATATTTTCTGCGTACGGAAAACCGTACATTTCGGTACGGTTTTGATAGGAAACTATATGGGTCCATGGAATTTAGCAGTGGGTTTGGGCCATATTGTTAACTTTACAAGCCACATTGATCAATGCAGGAAAATAACGTTTTATGAACGGCCATTTAACGATATTAAAACATGTCAAAATTCAAAACATTTTTAAAACCGAATTATAATCTTTTCTCGAGTATAATATTGAAAGAAGCGGAACTTCTTACTGAATGAGCAAGAGCATGAATATCTTTATGCATATCTTCTACGAAATGTAATTTAATCTTTAAGGGCATCGAAAATTAATGAAAAAAATGCATGCTACGTAAATTGTCATTTTTTGCAGACTTATGTTTTTGCATACAACCGAAAAGACGTTCGTTTGAAAGCCGGCATCTAGAGGTAACTGAAATATTGTAGAATTATGTTTTAAGATGACTAGCTTTACTACCGTAGTTTATTAATCTTTTTGAAGCGAGAATCCATTTGGGAATTTCAGTTGGCATTTCATGGTTTAGTCCACCTACTGTACATCACTTTGAAATCAACGTTTGAAAGTATTTGTCGATCACGTTTAAGAATTGGGCACAACAGGAGTAACACACACCGTATGGCGGAAATGGTCCCAGGAATTTTCCTTAGCCACTGAAAATGAGTACGGTCACCATATGTCCAAAAACATGAAATTTTCGACTGAACGTGCGTTTAATAATCACATACTGAAACGCACCAGGAGGTCGCATTTAAAATAACCGGATGACTAGGGAAGTTTTCAGCTAGTGCTGCACCTTCTTCCT
>CACRXP010000020.1:602258-620384 GCA_902702965.1 Spirometra erinaceieuropaei | reverse complement strand
CTTTATTTTAAAACGACAGCATACAATTCGTCACAATTCAAAACCTTCACCGAAGCATCGAGGGCCGAGGTCCGTTTGGCGGCTTCAATGATTCCCTTCTGGATAGCAGAATCTGAGAGAAAAGTGAGAGAAACAGTCTGAGTTTAGAGCATTCCAAATACCTCTGCCACAGACTCAACTGTTTCCATCATTGCCAAAATAATGTTACGCCTACTACAACTAATATCACAGCCATTACCGCTACTACTTCTACTTCTACTACTACAACTACTACTACTATTACAGCCAATACCGCAATCAAAGTGTCTGCTAATAATATAAGTATTGCTACTACCATCTCCCCAGTAGCGCCACTAATTAAACGACGACTAAAGTGCAACTATCTGTGGCCTTTGAATGTGCTAGTTAACGAGTACAAAGCAGTATTGGGACATGTTAAACGTCTTGTTACAAAACCATATAGGCAGTCGTTTTTTTGAAACACCCGATCATTTGAGCTCGAATTTTTAATTTTTTTACCCAACTTATTTGCTTGAGATATCTGCTGCCCGTTTATCAGGGTCTAAGGAATCCGGTAATTTGCCCTCTGGCTTCTGGTATTATGAAATTCCGCACACTTCTGAGCAGATTCTTATGGGCCTCATTAAAGTAGTTTTTTTCTAACGCATTCTATCTCAGTCAGCAGGACCAGATCTAGCACAATAAAATAGTTAAAATAGACCTCAACTCTAGTTAGTGATAACGGATAAGGCGACAAGCATCCATCATTCATCTGGTGTGACGTACGTGAAGATGAAGCGGAGTTTCTCAGGGTTCTTCTCCTCCTCCTCGGTGAATGGGTTCCGCATTAAAAAGTTGATACAGTCATAATCCGTAAACGTCGACACCTGTTTAATTCCGCAGAACTTGTATATTCCGTAATTCGCTTTTACGACGTATCTTTCTACGAAACAAGCAATATGGCTTCTTAAGACAGTCAGCAAACAAATCAGTTATAAATTAGTTCCAAGTATCTAAACTAATATCCAAGTGAACATATCTGTTTTTGTTTGGAAAAGTAATACAAAATACAGCTTACTGTCCCATTCGTCATACTCCGGATACTGCGGGGTCACATACATTGATTTTAATTTAGCCAAACAATAATGGGCAAAGAATAAGAGCACAAATAGGAACTTCATTTTGCAAGAGTTAACGCACAGGCGACATGACCTCGGAAAACTTTATATACTGGGTCCCGGATGATGAGCGTTAACGACGTTGCATTCAAATTGGGAGAGGCCTTTCGACATTTATGACTAATCACGAGACATTTTCTGACATTTATGGCCATTTTATAGAGTACCTTTTCTTCCTTGGGGATATAAATAATAATTAATTGGAAAGAATAATAAAACCAGGAGACCTTTACTGCTGAAATGAGTTAATTACTTCGCCAGAAGGCACTCTTTGCACTCATTTACTTTAATAACCTGTTTCGAGATTTGAAATTGGAGACGGTTACAGAAGTCCATTTAAATAGCATACGAGTGGCAGCTGTAACGTTTGTCGAATTCTGCCCCTGGTTGAATTATATATGACCACTTGAACCGTATGCCCTCCGTTCATACAGGAAGAGACCGAGCATAAAGTTAAGCTGTGTTTTGTAGTAAAGTGACTCCACTTCTGTGCCCCACTATGACTTTAGGCTAAGTGCGCGTGTAAACTGATTAGAAAAGTCAAACTGTTTCAATTTATTCATTTCACTAATGTTTCTGAGACGCGTTTGTTCATGCAAATTTGTCTACAGCTTATGCTGGGGGTACATTTTGTGCATACGAAAAAGGAATGGAGGCAGCATTGTCTCAGACTTACATGTCTCGGCGAGGTTACGTACAGAATTGTGCAATTATGTAGCGTACTAACAACACAGGTATTAGCTAAAAGTCCGGGCACGCGTGTTTCGCCGATCTTGTGCCACTGCGTGATGCAACTACGAGGGGTTTGGCTCATCAGTGGATCTCCCAGCTTTCCCCGTGTATCTTCTGATGTACGCACTCCAGTTACAACTTGCCTTGCTAAAGTTCCGAGGAAGTTAATGCGCGAACTTGGAGTAAATCATCTGGAACTGACCTTTTCAGGCACGGTTGAAAATTTGATATGAATATTCTAGCTGGAAACCATCAGCTACTGCGTAATTACCACGCAATACTCGCTAACCGCCAACACTTAGTCACAGTATAGAATCCTGTGATTATTTAGCTAATACCTGTGTTGTTAGTGCGATAAATAATTACACAATGCCATACTATTTTCTGCCCGCTAGCGGTTTGTGAATATTACGCGGTTATTCCGCAGTAGCTGATGGTATCCAGCTGAAATAGTCATATTAAATTTCGGACCGTACCTGAGAAGGTCTATTCTCAGAGATTAACTCCAAGTTCGCGCATTAATTCCCTCTGAAATAAACAAGGCACGTTTCCGTACGGTTCTGGAAGCGGCGCATGAGACTGACACTACGTATCAGCCTGTGGCTCTTGTGGTAACAATCGGGAGATGGCAGCCAAAAAAAATCCGCCTAGCCAAAGCAGCCTGTCTTACGGGACAGGTGGTAATAGGGGTTTTATGAGTGGTGGCTGGTCGGGATGTACAATACTAACCGACGGAAAGCCTTATTTGAACAGGTGAAGGATCGAAGTTGGCCCGCTCTCCGTTCCGTTATTAAAAAATGGGTCGCAAAAGGCAGTATAGTGGTAACGGACGAGTGGACGGCGTATAATCGTCTTCCCTCAGAAGGTTATCTACATTTCTCTGTTAACCACTCAAAGATCTTCAAGGATCCTACCACTGGACGGCACACCAATGCCAATGAGACATACTAGAGTAGACTGAAAAGGAAACTGCACGATGGAGGAGCTGTGTGGGCTCACATAGACGAAGTACAGTATCGTCTTTGGTTTGACCTCAATGCCACTGTTTTTGACAGATGCCTGGGAACTGTTCCTGTCCCATGTTGCGCAGACGTATCCTATTTAAAAGTGATTTTTTTGTAATAAACGGTCATAATGCGAATGTATGCCGTATATTCAGGTGTACGTGTGTAACAGCGACCATCGTCCATGTAACCTCCTGAGATGTTCGTTCGGCCAGCCCATGTTAGGCCGTCGCGGAAAGTCCAAGTAGTGCGTGAAAGTAGGCCTACAACCGCCGATATAGCCTGAAGGCGTTTGAGTCCACTGTTAAAGGTATTATTTCTAGGTAACGTAATTTTTGGGTGCCATCTCCCGATTGTTAACGCAGACCCAAACCTAGAGTTCCTTAATGACGGACACTCTGCGCTCTGGATGACAGAGAAAAACTTCAGCAGCCAGATCGGATATTAGGAAATCCACCCTCATGGTAGTGATTACTGTACTGACGCCAACAAATGTGAAAATGACCGGGAAGCAACTACTGAATTGCTGGTCGGTCACTGTTGTCGTTAAAGTTTTAACCCTCTAGACCACTTACTAATTAAACTTTGAGTGTTTTGGGCTCGGATGTGAAGATAAAGTGAAGTGACATTGAATGGCAGTATTTCCTCGCTTGATCCACTCTCGACCTTCCTATGTTTATTTATGAATCGAATAGTTGGGCTGATCGCTGTTTGGCTTCACGTGGTCAGTAGGTTCAGTTTGATTTGACAGTCTATCCAGAAACATGTCTTCACAATGCGACGACTGTTTATATTAAAAACGCCGACTGACGACTACAGTTCCAGATTTGGCCTGATGGGTGTAGTGCTCTGGATAACTTTCCACTATCCAGCCACTAGAGGCTTGCTTTGAACTGGGGTTTTGTCGGCGACAATTAGGAGGTCCACTATTTCGCCCTTCATATTGAATTGAACTGAACTGAAGTAATTGTGCCCCATATCCAGAAAAGATAATCCGTAATAAGTCACGGCAAAACTACTCGCAAGATGCTTTTGGCTGAGATAGTAGACTTAAATAGGCAAGTATTTGAACACGAGCCGCAACGGGGGGTTTTCGCTTGCAGATCTTCCAGAAAAGTGGTCCAGAATGTACAGCTGATTCATCGTTTCCAATCATTCCTGAGTTTGCATTGGCCTGCCTTTGAAACTCTGGTAATGTGGTAGAGTGTAAATCAACGGGCCAACTCCTCAGACAGGCTGGCCTTCCTGTATGTGGAACATTAGCAAGATTCAGGTGGCAGCAACTTGTGCTTTTTAGCCCGACATGCAAGCCCTATGAATATATATGTATATATATATATATTGAAAAGGCATGGACAGAGCCCTTGACGACCTTATTAATATAAATTACTCTGAATACTTGCAGTCAGCACAAAAATAGAAACATTAAGAATAGCGTCAGAGTCAAATACAGCACAAGTAAAAAGGCTTGTTGCTGTTCACTGCGAATCGGTCCGCAGGGGGAGTTATTAACAAGTGTTTTTAAAGGCTGGGCGTTATTAAAGACGAGTTTTCTTGGAGGGTTTGCAATCAGGATTTTTTAAAAGCACACATGATGTCGGCCGCCACTATATCGCTAATTACTAAGTCCCATAGTCCGAATACTCTCTGACCGGAGAAGCATGTTGGAGTTTTAATAGCGTGCGTTCGTTTTTGACCTTGTAAGAATGACCATGTACATGAGTTGTGCGGGCAAGTTCAATGAGATCCTCTGTTCTCAGCCAGCAATTATGGCAACGAACAATCTGCAGAGTTTAGAGCAGGCTTTACCTTAAATATCTGTGAGATAGGGAAAACAGTCAAAGTCAAATCAATCTTGATACAATTTATTCCTTAGACCATCGTTCCCATTGCCCTGCGTCGTAATTATTTGAAGTGGTTAATATCTCTCATCCTCTACGGTATCCAGACTGGCATTCCGTAATCCAAGTAAGACCTCGCGAAGATTCCAAAAATTTTGCACTATGTCCTACAACGATCGTTTGGCAATAATTTGTTGACTTTTTAGCCTTTAGTCAGCGGTATTTATCAGGCCTCCATTAGATAGTAGAAAAAATGGATAAAAAACGTTAAAGTTGCGAAAATTCCAGTAGAGAAATTCGGAAGACTATTTGACGAGCTTACGCGTGGTTGCGATAAATTATCATCGGGCCTGTACATTGCTATGGGAACGAGGTACAAACTGAACACGTGAGTGATAAGTGCAATCGATTATGGTTCGTCCTTCCATACAAACGGGGTATGTGAATAGAGTGGGGGGAGAGTGGGAGAGGGGAGGCAGTCAGTGACGGTGAGAACACCTGCCGGCATGGCTGACGAAGGGGGAGGTTAAGGACATACACAGCTCCATCCTCGCACACGGTTGATTCTGGGCACCGTGTGGATCCCAACGAAGCCTTTTGTGTGATTAAGGTCCCACCTAACCAGCCTAAGTGATTGAGTCAGCGCGTACTAGCAACAGCAGAGGCAGCTGCCATCGGGCTACAGAGGCCGGTCCTGGGCACGCGAAATAACCTATTGCATGTTCCGCGTCTACCGTGGGCCAGGATCGATTAACTGTATGCAGGTCTCAGCGCCCCCCACCTCTTTCCCTCCTCCTTATGACACGGCTCAACCTAACCCTCACTGTCGCTGACTTCCTCCTCCCCTCTGCCCCTCTCCCCCCACTCTTTTCACATATCCCGTTTGTGTGGAAGTACGAACCGTAATCGATTGCACTTATCACTCGCATGTTCAGTTTGTACCTCGTTCCCGCAAACATGTACAGGCCCGATGAGAATTTATCAAAAGTACACGTAAGCTGGCCGAATTCTATTCTGAAAAAATGTTAAGGTTCTTTTAGTATGGCGGTTTACTCTATCACTCTCTGTTATAACACAAAGTTTATTCTGCTCCTCCACAGCTATTCGCATATTCATTTGTGCCTCAAAATGCGAGCGTAACAGAAACGCATAGTAATTCCACCATCGGTAGCCGTGTAGTTTTCAAGTTAAGGTTAGACTTCTTTACCCAGTCACTCTATAGAGTCGTCAGAAACGCAAGGTTCCCAACAAAGAAGAGATCAAATTTTGGTCGGTTCAGCCCACGCCTTTTAATAAAATGGGTCATGTTTTTCATGCTAAAGGCTGTAAAAAGCCAAAAATGCCAACCTGACTTGATTATCCATGAACCGTTAGGTTGTCTTTCGGCCTCAGAGGATGTTTGATGTTGTTGGCGGTTTCGTCGGTAAGGAATGGGTATAGGAACCCCATCTCGGTAATTCTGGCTGCATGAGATATTACCATGTTCTAAATTTAATGCAGCTCTTAGCTCCAACCCTAAAATTAACCATAACTTTAAAATTAACCCCAACTCTAACACTAGTCCTAATTCTACCTAACGCAAACGGTAACTTGAAAACTAATCATAAAGTCTAGGAAATCAGTGAAACCCCAGGAATGCGGATGAAGCCACTACATCTGTGTCCTGCAGTTTGAGTATATGGAAACAACAGCTACAGCTGACGACGACTGACACAGGTGTGGGGAAAATTACCCACGGTCGGAAAATCGAAGTTTGAGTCAAAAGAAACACAATGCGTGCACTCAAAATTCTCAGCTGTTTGAAAGACTTTTTCAACCATCTAACCACATTCTGAAATTGGATGACGCATTGGCAGGAAAGACGGTATTATCCACTTGTGAATGTTACGCCTTTATTTAGCCGAGTCCATCTAAATTGTTAATAGCGAATTTCGAACAGAAGGATTTACTCCAATTCCATACATTAGTTACTAAGGGAACTGTATGAAACCTAACATCGACAGGGAACGCTGGCGGACGCTCTGGTGATCTGAATCCCTCATGTCAGTGCTATGTATTTGCACAAACTGCGCGAAACGTCTTTCTGGGCCTTTACATAATACTCGTACCCGGGAGTATGTGAATCGATAAACCGACTTTAGCCTTCACACAGCAAACCAGGTTTGCAATGAAAAGTCTTGAAGTAAGAATGGGAATAGCTATCTAGAATGCAGCAAATAACTGCCTGGATGAAGTTTCTCAGCTACTCTTGCATTTAAATGCCCCTACGCTTTTTTACCATTAGAAGGTGCCCAATGACCTAAAACCTATATGTGATGCTGCGTTTTCCCCTCAAAGAGCAACCAATTAGATATTGGACTTCAAAACGGTCTGCTGAACATGTCTACAAACATTTAGGAAATTTGACTGGAAAGCTTTCTTGTAGAGAAACAGCAATGGGCAGGCCAGCAGAAAAACTGCAGTACTGGCAGTTGAGAACATACAAATAGGGGGAAGAAGTTGACGGAATATGTACTTTTGCGTTTCGATATGACCCTTGCAAACACCTGCTGTTGGAAGGCTTCGAATTTATTTTTAAAGGTAACTAATGCTGTATAGGCTAATTAATGAATGCATAGCATACAAAAAACAGTGATGCGTTTAGTGACATGGTGTGTCCTATATTACTAGATAAAGGAGTATTCAAGGTGATCATATACCCACGCTATGTCACCGGAAATTATCCGTATATAACTCGGCTGAACACGAAAATATGGATGTCGCGGATAAAAAGTGGCTTTACTCTAAATTTCAAGCGTGGTTAAGAAGCAGTTAGTGTTAGAATTAGGACTGGGAGAGTAAGTATCAGGGCTAAAGTTGGCACAGAGGAACAGGTGCACCCTTGGAATTTAGCTTGATGCCATTTATAGTACTGGCTACCAATATATTCTCGTGTTCGATCGAACTCTCCTTATAAAAAATGCAGGATGAAAATTGTCTTCTTTTTATCCCATTTTCATTTAATGCTCGTGCTGACGTCTAGCATTATTCACATTTTAGTTGTACCTTTCCGAGAAAGTTTTTGCATTTCCTTCAAAAGTAGGCATGAAATATTTCTTATTCTCAGATGCTTAAAAGAGTAAATTCTAGTTACCTTAGCCGTTACAAGCCTGGTGCATTCTCAGTTAACCACGAATGGATTCGTAAAACCAGCCATTGGAATGGCTAGTCACGTGACAGCCAAATTAATACGTATCCGTCAAAGAATTCCAACGTTCGAATTTAGTTACATATTTCTCCACTAAAAACACTGCAAATTCTGATGTTCTAAATTTTATACATTAGTGAGGTCAGAATTATTTGTTCAACCACTTTGGCAACTTTGAATTCGAGACGAAAGACCTGCAGTTGGTTTCTTTAGCTACCCCAAATTGGTGGTTGCAAGGCTGGAGTAGAAATTATTTTTATCCGCTTTGCCCGTTATATGCCCGTTCTGATCATACAATGTCATCCAGGTGGAGATAAATGTTTCTGTCTTTAATCACATTCCTGATATCACGCTTGTCGATCGATCTTTAGCGTGTTGTTTGGAATGACCGACTATCGAACAGTTGCTGCTGAGTTTTATTAAGAATGCGCTCAGTAGCTGTCAAGCACAGCTAAATAAATTAAATTGTCCGATTCAGTTATTATTCAAACAGAAAGACCACCACCGCACTGTAATCCGTCTTGGTTCGGCATAGGAATGTGGATCTGCCGTATTACAGGTGGCCTAGCCTTAAATGCAAACGGATCAGAGTAAGGATTGGGTTTAAGATGGTTAGCATTAGGTTTATAGTAGGGTTTATGCCCAGTACTGTAGGAGCTTGTGTTAAAGATAGGGCTTGCGAAAAGTAACCCCCCGACATTTAATGCAAGACCATCCATAATACTGGAGGGTCCATTTTATTGTGTTCGACAGTAGATATTTCAGATGCGTAATACAGGCGAGGCAGGATGTGAAAAATCACCTCATTTTACCGACAAATGGAAACTGTTTCTGCTTTGAAAATTTTGATTTATAAATTGTAGTTGCTCTTCATCGCAGAACTTAGTGATAGCGAGAACAGCAAATCTTTTGTTTATTACACAAAAACCCCCCTAACGACCGCCGCCAAAATTCCGTTTAAGCATTTATGTACATGATGAGATATTTCTTATACGGTTTAATTTCACTCAGATGGCAGTTCGACAGAGACATTTGAACTGTATTATTAGTTTCAGAACAGTTTCGCCATTTGCTTACTCATTGGTTGCAGCATTATCCCCACAGACTATTGTCTAACATAAGGCGTGGATGACTTAGCCACTTTTTATAGCAAAGGAAAGAAAGTTTTGGTTATGCGACGGAAACTTGTCAGCAATAGTCAAGAAACTATATACAAATGACAAGGCTAATTTGACTTCACCCCTGAACGTTTTTTAGGAGAACGTGAGTGAGAAAGATATCAATCGGCAATATGGCGGGAGCATAATCTCTAGCTTACTCCTGAACAGAACACCAGCCGTTAATCCCAAGTATATGATTTACATGAGTCACTCATAACTCACAAACTAATTGAGGAATGTTTTTTAGACTTTCAGTACAGTATTAATCATAAGACTTCTTTCTAGATACAAATACTACTTGGGTGGTTAAATGCCCAAATTAAGTGGACTTTTAAACATGACGCAAGTTGTTGTGTTGAGAAAATTCACGTAGCCAAACGCATGCCAGAAGTACGGACATTCAAGCAACGTCTGGAGGTGGCGATTGCGGTAGTCACCAACAATGCACTTGACAATACTGGGAGATGGTTTGAGGGCGTCAAGAAAGTCAAAACATTCACTGGTATGCAAAGTGCGATCAGCGGTTTAGACAAATTTGTTGCCAAAATAAGGTGTATCGTAATTTTGAGGAAGAGGGTCTTGATGTTACATAAAAACTGGCATGTCTCCGACTAAACCCAACGTTAATATTCCGATTTCCTGTTCCTCTCACAGCCCGTCAACGTGAGGCCTTATAGTCAGTTACATTATTTCGGCATCAGCATCTATAAAGTCAAGTAAATATAACCTCGGCGTAGTATACCGCATCCTAATGAACGGAAAATAATATATCATAAGCTTGAGGGATATTTTGAAAATATTCGCAAATATCAGACAATTGGGTGGCTGCCTCATTAAATTTTGCAGTACGTCTTGGAGGATATGTTGCTCAATGACTGTCTCATGAGTTGTTTCAAAACTGTTGTACTTCCGTCTTTTATTTACTCCGTTGTCCGCACGGACATGCACTACGAACTTTTACGAATTGCGCTTACTCATGTAACATGAATGTTCGCGTCTTCACATCTTCATTATCATGCAGGTCACTTCTCTAAACCAAAGTTTTATTTTATGCCCCATCTCTCCTGAGTTCTGCTTCAAATGTAAAATAGTCATTGTAGGTAAGGGATTTCGGCCGATAATTTTGGTTGTCATTTTTAATAGAAGGAATAATTTGCAAATTTGTGCGTGCTTCATTAGTTGGATCTTTTGCAAATATGGAAAGAAAGTTCCGTTTTAAAAAGACGCTCATGCAGAACTTACATATTTGATAAAATGCGCTTCCGAATACTCTCTCAGTGTCCATTTTATACTGACCAGCACGATCACTTAGGCCTTATCAGGTGTCCATATTTTTCTAGAGTCTCCGTGAATTTCAAAAAACTGTCCGTTTAAACGATTTTTGACACTTTCTCAGGAGGGTATTTGACTCTTCTGCGTTGTTTATTAACTGTTAAATTTTAATTTATGGTGATTAAATTAGATAAACCCTAGAATAATTTAGTTTACTGGGATGTGTTGGTATGACCTGAGGTATACTGAAGTCAGTGCCAATAACTTGCCAGTGGATATTTCTAGTACCACCTAAATGTTTTATCAACTAAGACATAAAACCTTTCTTCGTGTAAAAAATGGTAGCCAAAAAACGAAATAAATTATGTGTTCATAAGAGTCTTGCAAATTTTGTCATGTCTATTAAAAACACTTATGCATCGCCTACTTCTTTTATCGACAATACGCCAAGGCATTTTGTTAAAGCAATATTCTTGGGGATCAGAAGTGTCAGAACCCGTCAAAGATGTATTGATAATATGCGGGCACGTTATTTCCACCACCGACAAAACTATTACAGTCCTCAGGGGTGAGAGTTGCAGTACCTAAAATGAAAAAAATGTAGGCATGACACTTAAATATATAGATTTCCGAAACATGGTACCATTTAACTATATACAGGCGTAACGTAAGAGATTAATGCTTTTGTTACTTGGTTAGGTTACCAATTCACTTAAGACTTACTTTATCACAGCTCTGTAGGCCTCGCCTCTGAGTTTTTCAAAGCTCTGAATTGGACTTAGAAGATACACGGTCCTGCAGTTGCCCGAGAATTCTGTTTTCGTTTGAGCATACCCATTCAGAGGTATCTTTTCGTTTTTTACAATAATGTACGGATTGGCACCCCCTGTATATCAGACGAAGTTAAAACACGATTTGGCTCGCCAAGAATAACGTCTTTAAAAATCATAAACATTGCAAATAATTGGCTGACATGCATAAACTGAGGCCACTGAAAATGAGATTTTGAAAAATTGAAAAAAATGCAAACACTGTTCGTGCTAAAAGGCAAAATATTATACCTAGTTTTTGCACTTGGTACTCTTTGGCGTACATATAAAGCCGGCATTCACAGGTGACAAACAGTAGGCAGAAGAAGCCGAACAAGATCATGTTTTCAGGACTATATGTACATTCGCAGCTACTCTTATATATGCGTGCATATGTCTGTGCCTAAGATTGCCCAATTCAAGCATAAAAAGCACTTATCGCAACTAAACCAGAAGTCATAAAGCAGTTAACTGCCAAGAAGCATGCAATGCCTTATGGTAGTGGCGATTTTATTGCGTCTCTGACAAAATACAGACGAATAATCAGTCAACGATGAGCAAGAAACTTTTTTACATTGCGTGACCTATCTTATGAAATGTTGGCTGAAATTCTGAAATTCGTTTTTGATTAGGAAGGATTACTTGGTCGCGGTTGTGACACTGATTATCTTAAGACGCACTCTTATAACATTTTGGAATCGGCAGGATGTCGGCTTTTAACTGCATTTTTTTTCAATCTCCTGTAGGAAGCGTACCCGGTAAAAAATGACTACTTTAGTTGCATGCATTGTTCCCATTGATTTTCGATGGTCGTGTAAATTCAAATATATTTTATAGAAACCACAAACAAAAATATACTTTCTTTTGGTCAGTCAATAGAGAATTAAGTCTTTTTCCTAATTCTTACTTAAAAAGGAGAATAATTAGGTTTTAAAAAGTTTTCTAATTGCCGAATAATTTAGAGCCTGATCTTTCGTTGCATTAGCGCTAAGTGATTACACTCTACAAGGTGCATGCTTTCCACGTAAAGAAAATCCCATATTTTTCTATGTCATTAAAGAGATATCATACAGGGTCCATAAACTTTTGCAATAAATGCGGACCATGATGTACATTTCATGAGGATCAGTGGTAAACGGCCAGGTACAATGCAATGTGAATGGACATATCGCGGTCTTAAAAAGTCTCATAATAAGAAACTTTTTAAATACCTAATTAGTCTCCTTCCTTAAGTAAAAACATAAAAAAGACGTGATTCTCTATTGATTGACTAAAAGAAAGCATATTTTTGTTTGTGGTTTCTGTAAAATATATTTGAATTTCCGAGACCATTGAAAATCAATGGGAAAAATGCATGCTACCTAAGTAGTCATTTTTTGCCTAGCACGCTTTCTATACGAGATTGAAAAGAAGTGCATTTAAAAGCCGACATCCTACCAAGTCCGAAATGTTATAAGAGTATGCCTTTGGATAATCAGTATTACAACCGCGACCAAGTAATCCTTCCTAATCGAAAACGCATTTCAGAATTCCAGCCAACATTTCATGAGATAGTTCACGCACTGTATATCACACGTCTGCAAATAAAATGGGCTTTGAACCTACATGTTGCTAACCAGTTACATGAATCAAGTCATACCGGTTGTGCAGAGGAATTGCAAACACAGGTAGGAAACAAATAGCGAAAGTAAGAAATAGTAAGTTGGTGGGAGTAAGTCTGTAAAGCGGCCACAGAGTACCTGTTATGCAAAAGGGGATACTGTGTAAGCATTCATTTTCTTAGCACGGTGAGATATGTCCTACTGCTGTTGGGGTTAGGCGTTTTTGTTTGCGTGGCCTCTGCGAAGAATTTTAACTAATGGAGTTCTTCATTCAATATATTGACTATCTTTGTCTGTTCTTGACAATGTTATTTGTTGTTAATCTCTCACTGCCTGAAGGAGTGCAGCACAGTTCTTATAGTTGACGTCGAGCCGATGGTCAACAACAACAACAACCGCATGACATACTTTGTCAATCTGAATTTCAACACATTTTGCTACAACCAGACGGCCTTTTGAGGCCTTTATCCATACTAAAAAACCCTAAACTTGGGATCGGTAGTATATGAATTACGCGAAGGCACTTTAAGTGATCAAAAGAATGTACACAAAATTACGACCTGGCTAAAGGCTGCACGTCGTTTAAAAATCAAAGAACAATTAAGATACTTATGGCTGCTGTTATAATATTATAACCAACAAAAACGACCGGGCATAATTTATCACTATTTATTCTACACCCAACTTGCCGTTGATACTTCGTCTAAGGAAATTGATCGGCCTGTCTTGAACCCAGCCAGTCCGTTTGCATTTTCATCAAATTTTGCCGCTCAACCCGATTGCTAAGCTCACAGTATAGGACCTTCAATTGCGTAGTTCATCCTGTTTGTGTCTGAGGCCTTTTATCATCGAAGACCCTACATTAGTTGAAAACTGTAAGTGTGACTTTAAACTAAATAGGAAGTTATTTTCAATACTTTTACTGGTTTGCTACAGGATATCAACTCTAATACGTCACTTCATAACACGTAAGACAAATGAGAAGCATATACCAATTTAAAAAACATCCAGTTTACTGTTTAGTGCACACAGATTAATACAATGGGTGGGCTAGCTCATGAAATATCAACCTAAATTCCGAAATGCGTTTGCATTTCGAAAAGATTAATTAGATACGGTCGTAAAGCTAATCATCATGCAGACTAATTCTATAACAATTCAGTTACCTTAGGATGCCGGCTTTCGAACGAACCTCTTTCCGGCTGCATTCAGAAACTATACTTTGTAAAAATGACTACTTATGTAGCATGCATTTTTGCTTGAT
This sequence comes from Spirometra erinaceieuropaei, assembly GCA_902702965.1. Classification (NCBI taxonomy): domain Eukaryota; kingdom Metazoa; phylum Platyhelminthes; class Cestoda; order Diphyllobothriidea; family Diphyllobothriidae; genus Spirometra; species Spirometra erinaceieuropaei. Next base: position 606,336 of record CACRXP010000020.1, on the reverse strand, counting down.
TTTCGGTTGCCTTTAAAAATTTAATTATATTTCATGGAAAACATGCATAAAAATATTCATACACTAGCTCATTCAGTAGATATTAACGTCTTCTCTCGATTTTATAATGAAATGAAGGAGATAATTTGGATTTCAAAAACGTTTCCGCTTCTCGAATAATTTTGTACAAGACCTGCCGTCACACTTGCATTCTGGACTTCCAAACTACAAGCCGTATATTTTCTGCGTACGGAAAACCATACATTTATCTACGGTATTAAGAGGAGACTATATGGGATTCATAAAATTTAGCAGTGGATTTGATCCATGTTGGTAACTCTACACGCCATACTGGTAAATGCAGAGATATGACGTTTTATGAGCCATTTCCCGATATTAAAAAGTCTCACAACTAGAAACTTTTTGAAAACAGAATCATACCCTTCCTCCGAGTATAAAATTGGAAGAAGATGTAATTTTCTAGTGAATAAGTAAAAGAATGAATATTTTATGCACATATTTCATGAAATATAACTGAATTTTTAAAGCCATCGAAAATCAATGAGAAAAATTCAGGCTACTTAAGTAGTCATTTATTACAGAGTGTAGTTTTTGCATGCAGCCGGAAAGAAGTTATTTCAAAAGCCAACATCCTGAGGCAACTGAATCATTACAGAATTATGCTGCATGGTGATTACTTTCACTACCCTATTTAATTAATCTTTTCGAAACCAAAACCCATTCCGGTCGACACTTCATGAGTTAGCCCACCTACTGTAAGAAGATGGGATAAATTAAAACGTCATTTAGGAAAGAAAAACGAGGAAGAGTTAAGAAACAAAAGAGGGCATGCGAGCTGAAGGACCGCCTCTCACCTGGAGCACGAACAATTCCAATTGTTTAAATAAATACAAACTAATTAACGAAGTAACAATAAGAATGTTATTCGCTTCAACAATTTTGATATTTTATGGGTCACCTAGAAAAAAGGGTGTCATCGAAGTTGTATATGCAAACACCATACGGAAGACATGTGGGTGATATATTTGCGATTGTAGATAATAACGGAGATGCCGAAGACCCACATATTGCCATGAATTTCCCGCACCCGAAAATTAAATTCATAATAAAAAGGAGAAGAGAAACAAACTATCTTTGCTGGACGTCCTCATGCTAAGACACAGAAATTATTCAATTAGACAGTCGATTTTCTGTTTGAACACCCTAGATGGTCAATGCTTACCGTTTCTAAGCTTTGTACCGGGATAACGCAAGGGAAACCTAATGTAAGCTCTTTCTAAAGCAGCAAGACACGTTTGCTCCTTTCAGCTAGTAGATGCCGTAATTGCCAGTCACAAGACAACGTTGCTGAAACCTACCTCCTACGCACGTTTCATCCCCACGTGAGGCGACTTCTTATGGCCAAAAGTGACGGAACAAGCAGTTTCCAAGGAAGGCCGTTGTAATATTCTTACCCTTTATGTATGAGAAACTTTTACACAACATTAAGAACGACTAAATGAATGGAAAATACGACCAAACGCACATTCATCCTTCCATCTAAAGTTATCTTAATTCCATGAGTGAAGAATTTAGTGCCATCGTGCGCCGCCTCAAACTGTGGATGCAAGTACGCTGAGCGAACCAAAAGCCAATTGACAGCCAGGCTAATGCATCATCTCCCTAGATGACTTTTAGAGCAGGTAAAAACCGCTCATTTTGTGTCGTGAATTACCCCCTAGATTACGGTTAACCCGTGGTTCCCAAAAAATCTTTCCAAGTACTTGTTTTGTTTGGGCATGAGAAACTCAGTCAATGCACTACTTGGTGGCAACCTACATACGGCGGGAGAAACCCAATCTATTAATCAAATAGCCCATGTGGCCAATCTCAACTTTCGGTTTACGCATCATCTTTTGTGCGTTAACTTTCTTCCTTTATCTCTCCTAAATTGAGTTTAAACTTGCCTTCTTCATTGGTTAGTCTAAACAATGGCTTTGTTGACTTGCATCGATTTTGTTTACAAATTTGAATTGTTCTTTGCTTCTTATTTGTCATTTGTTTTATGTAGTGACAACCTGCAGACGATAATCTGTGCAACATTTGTTTGTATCAGTACATTCTGCGGTCCATGATTGTTTTAAATTTGTGTCGGGCAGAAAACGCACAGCGAATCATTGTAAACTGGCAGACAGAAATTCCTGTTTTGCCCATAAATTCTTCTGTCAAACCAAAAGTAATGTCTTCTGAGGGTATAACCGCTCACCAACGACTGTAATCCTATGAACAAATTCAAATCGTCAGGATATGTTTGTCACGAAATAACCCTGGATCGGTATCGAATTTGCTATCTGGTAGCCCTTATCCTCCACAGTAAGTGGACATTTTATATAATTTACAGCTTACTGGTGCACGATCCGCTCAGTCCGTCCTTTTTTAGCTGTAGAGTCGAAGACCATGCGTATGAAACAAGTTCAGACATCTTACATTGTGTATGGTCACAGGGCTAAAGATTGTGGACATAAATAGCTCCGCAAACTTAATACCCGCCACTTCGTCTAGCTGTTAGCTATCCGTCATGTCCGCGAACAAGAGATGGTAGAATAGAATTCCGTGCGCCATAACAGAAAAAATGAGATCTCGGCCTGACAAACAAGCAACCGTGGTATGTGCAGTGCTGACGCCTTCAGTTATGCCTGAACACCGACTAAGCAATTGGGTTATATATTAAGAGGTCATACGTCATAACGATACTACAACACTGCAAGAGCTGATAACAGCCAAGCAAGGTTGCAGAAAAATTAGAATAGTGTTGCGGAGCGGTGGAGTGAGACGTTCACTGACGAATTCAACTGTCACAGGAAGCCACCCTTTTGCCAGGTCGACGCACGCAACCGTTATCTAGTGGACCATTTTTTAAACAAGTTCCCGGATAGCGGTATTCTTGCGGTCTGCATGACCATAAGTATTCTCATAACCGATGACACCGACCGGTGCGTATTCTTACCCAATAATAACAATCATAGTAAAGGCGGATTCAAACGGTATTAGGCAGCGGTTTATTCTACATATATAACACCTCTCGCATTCGTCAATAAAGGTGTAGCTGTCCCAAGTTGCAGGCGCTCAGGTCGCTGGCAACAACAACTTCGTTTTATCCTAAACGAAGCATAATTCCTTAAAAATCTACTTAAATGCGCATTTATCTGTTAGACTTTCCCAGTAGCTTATTAAAATAAATTAAACACCGGGTTAATATATCTGGCATCTTCAGGATTAGACTGTGATCTCGGAGAGTTTTGGACTGCGTTTAAAAGTTTGCCATACGGATTCCTTCAAAAATATCGAAAGTTAGAGTCACACGAAATTGCACCAAGTAGCGTTCATTCGTAAGTGATAAAATCTCCACTGAACTCCTAATGGTGTGCTTTATAATCGTCTTTGTAATGTTGAAATCGAACAACGTCGTCCTGACACATACAAATATAGTTGCATTCTCCTGATAACGATGGTCGGTTTCTGCAATTTAGTCTTAACATCGCACTTCTCATTTCATCTATTTGTCACGAGAAACTGGATGGTTGCACAAAAAATAAATTAGATTTCATCCGTTTGAACTGTCTACTAATTTCAACCTCGAATTATTGAAGAATATTCAGTCCTCATGTCAATATATCCGAAAAAAGGATGGAATAATTTAAAGCGTATTGCCATGTTGTCACTAATATCGGAGGTCTGTGTGTTTTAGAAAAGATAGGACAGAAACCAGGAAATATACCGTTCGTACCTGCTTACAAAAAAGTGCTTTTTAATTTCAGGACTGTAATTCTTTCCTTGGGCGCGAATTTATTATATATTCTAACGGCCACGCAGGTGCTGATCTTCTAACAAAATTTTGTATACAGCTTAAACTGTCTCCTATGTATGGAAAGTGGATTCGGCAGGCCTCTGACCTCAGTCGTTATACCAGACCTTGATAAAAACGGTGATTGTATGACATCCGACAGAGGACGACGACTCTGTCGGAAAGACCGTCACCAAAGTTAATGTTCATGACGTCGGCCAGCATTCTGTTTTTTTTCTCCTTATTTTTTATTTT
>CACRXP010000020.1:515710-590495 GCA_902702965.1 Spirometra erinaceieuropaei | reverse complement strand
GCACATACAAGGTTATTTGAATAGACGTTGCATAGTTTTAAAAAAACCTTACAACTGAAAACTTTCTAAGTCTGAAAGATGTCCTCCCATTGAATATAAAATTCGAAGGAGACGTGCTACCTAGGGAGTGAGCATATTTTCTAAAATTTTTCTTTAAATCTATAAGGACAGAAAGAATCAATAGCAAAAAAACGTTTACCACTCAAGTGTCGAGTGCAGTTTTTGCACGCGGCCGAGAAGAAGAACATTCACAAGCCATCATTCTGGCCTTCCAGAAACACTACGGCATCAGGTCACAAGACAATCGACAGTACAACGCCAAATAAGTGAGTTTTCCAAATCAAATACTCATTTCACAATGTCAGTCCATATTTCATGAGATCGGCCGCTGACTGTAAATTGAAATCTTTAAAATATGTTGCAATCTCCTTACATTAACCAAATTAAACTGGATGGAATATTGCCAATCGCCGCCAACAGAGCCCAAGTTCGGTGGCTGAAAACTTAGAAAGTCGGGTTCAATCGCTTAATGTCTCAACCAGCTTGCGTTTTTATTTCGAGCGCGCCAGTACTACACTTTGAGGAAAGCCTAGATGTTGGCGACAAACAGGTCAAAAATTACTACTCCCGTCTCTCTTGTCGTTCTCGATAATACTTAACAATTAACTTATGTATCACATTGCGATGTAAACAAGGAAGAATGTTGTAAAAACTGAACAGAACGACTGACCAAAATAAGAGGCCTGTTTTTTAAATAATAATTGACATAAACTATGAAGACTGTAACCCGGACGCACTTTTGACTAACAAAAACCAACCTGACAGATACTTGTAACGCTAAATATGTTTCGTATAAAATGCCTTCTTGACCGACAGTCTTGCATGTTGTAGGTTTCCAGTTATATTGCTATTTCTTGAGAAACGGACGACGGTTATATGCATCGACAGAACTCGGTTGGAGGTCGAAATAACTTGATAGTTATCGTATCATTTCAAAGCACTATCAACGAGTAGTTCAAGAGGGTTGATGAGTAATGATCGGAACATATGTCTTCCCTAATTCAATCTCCTTCGATTTGTTGGTTTGTGAAGAGACTGTGAACTGACGCTAGACAAATTTTAATGTAATTTGTTCCGGGACGCTACACCAAATATAATCAAGCATTGGAATCTTGTGCGTAGCGTTGTCGACAGCCATCATGGCCATGTATGACGTCAAGGCCCAAATATCTCAAGGTCATTCACTTCTGCGACTGGCGATTCCAGCCGCGCTGACCTGCCGCCACTCGACCGACTACTGCTCGGACGCTCATGCGTACACAGAGTCACAGCTGTGCATGCGCCACGTGAACACGGCATCCGACTGTGGATGCAACGAACGCCGATTGGACAGTTCTTGGGGTTACCCTACAAACATAGAAAAGCAACTGCCACCACTCTCACGAAATCTCAGACGTGCCTGGGCGCAGTCAACACCAGTCCTGCGCTCCAAACGGCTACTGTCGCCGGAGAGGACAACTGAGGATGCTGTATGCATTAAAACACTCATTCTGGTGTCTGTCTGCCTTTTCCTACAACTCGGGATTTTGTATGATAACTCTAGCCTACGGCATGCACTTACACCGCTTAGACGCTACAGTACCTTAAGCGAATTTGTATTATTCTGGTCCTCGTCTTCCTTTTATTTTCTCCATTTAGAGCCGTCTGTTCAAGAACGTTATTAAAAACGAAGACAAAAGGAAGCAAACGCGAAGTTAGATTTGTACGTACATATTTTGGAAGTTGATTTTTAACTGATAAATCATAGTCCGTCAATGGCAGGGAAATCGCAGCGTCTCCGTCCACATAGTTTAAAAAAAAAACAACTGAATTCTATCATTAAAGCTACTTTCCGTGCTGACCACTGAATCACATCTGTCTATGCGCCACTTGAGCACACCATCCAACTGCAAACGCAGCACACACCAGTTGAGCACCACTTGAGGTTGCCCCGCAAACCTGCAAAAACAGTCCCCACCATTGTCTCACGAACTCTCAGCCATGACTGGACACGTGAACATTAGTCTTGGCGGCACCAGCGGTCACTGCCGCCTGGGAGGACGACTGAGGATGCTGTATACAATAAACCCCCATTCTGGTGACTCTTTTCTTTTCCTACGAAATGGGATTTAATTTGGTGCTTGTAGCCCATGAAATACACTTACACAGCTTAGACACTACAGTACCTTAAGCAAACTGAAATTACTTTGACCTTCATCTCTCCCTGTTATTTCCTCTAATTAGACTCGCTTTTTTAAGAACGTTGCCAAAATCAAGAGAGAGGGAAGCGAACACAAAGATAGACTCCTTTACAAATGTTCTGGACGTTAGTTTTTAAATTATTGTCCGTAAACTGTGGGAAAATCTCAGCGTCTCCGTTAACATAGTTCGAAAGGAAAAAAATGAATACTTACATTAAAGCTGCTTTCTGAACCGGGACTTGAACAACTCTATTTTATTTGCATCATCTCAACTCCAAATCTTTCTAAGAAGCTTCATGATTATTAGGATGTTTGTATGCTTGTTTAACGATTTCCGCTTCACTTTATATCCATGAACTCTGAATAGGTCGCTTCGAGCTGAAGAAACTGGAATTTAGACAAAAATGGAGTCAAATGTGAAAGACTTTTTCTAAACACTTTTGCAACTTCAGACGCAAATTTCCAGGGATGCAAGACGTTTTTCCTTTAATTATTCACTTAACTGTTATTCAAGAAGCTTATACAATAGTAGATACAATACTTAGCGCGCCGGTTTACTGCAGAAGTGAATTACCCGTTACATAGGTCCAAAGCAGTCAAGTGGCGTTGTTTAATATCTTTTTGATACATACAAGCTTACGTAAACTCTTAAACATAACGTAAGCCTGGGTTAGCATTTCGGAAATAGCGTTTTTTCCGAAAGAAAGCTGATCGGAAAGTTTGCTTAAGACGCTTATAGAGACTTCTTTTGGCTTATGCGATTTAATGGCAGCGGCTTTCCATACACATTTAGTAATTTTCACAGAAATAGACAGAGATTTTTTGGAGTAAATTAGATAAAGAAAAGACTTGAGAAGGCCGGCAGTGAAGTACTTAAATAGTTTGCTAACCAACAGGGCTCCATATCTGCAATTGATTCTTATGGGTACGAATTTTAAGCCGATCGGTGAGCGCTCTCTTGAAAAGGCAGTAAAAGACAAAAGCAAATGGCAGTAACAAGTAAGGAGCCTAACGGAGGCTTTGCGGGAGCGAAAATTCTTATATGCATAAGGAGAAAAAAGAGCTAGGTGAAGGCTTAGAAAACTGAGAAAAGAGTCTAAATACTTGAAATGGGAATAATATATAAATCTCGAGGCGGAAGTAGAAAAGGCGACAAACACACATGATTAGATGTGCGAAAGCTGACAAAGATGGAAGTGAATTATAATGCCATGAACAGTAGTTATTTTATTAATAGAAAAAGAAATGGTTGCTATACTGTGCTTATATGTTAAAACTTCGGATTTTCAGATAACAAAATGCAAGAATTATAGGTGTATAGTGTCGCTGTTGGCAGGCATATGCTTGATTACACAACACTGTTAGTTAACACCAGTTCGCTAATTCAATCAGATAGGTTTTGCAATGTGAAGAGCTTGGCGCGGAGCACATAATCACCATCATTACGCTTCAAGTAGCCAAATTTAACCGGTGAAGTAGGAAAGTGCTCTTAAATAAGATTTCCTGGTTAAGAGACATAAAGTAATTCAGGGTAATTCCTCACATTGATTACGCGGCGGAGGTAGCAATTAACTAGTATCAACATTTAAATGCCGTCTGGAAATTTTAGGTGGAAGATAAAACCAAACAAACCTAAAGAATCGGTCTCTCCATCCGCTATTTCAGCGATAATCTCCACAAGTGGAAAAGCAGGCATCAGACTCCTGAAAAAGCGATGTATCCGATGGGAATGATTTTGAGTGAACAAGACGCCATTGAAGCGATTAAAATGACTTTGTTATCTGATGGAGGTTACAGAGTTGGACAAATGTTGGAGAGCAATAGACAGCCAGTTCTCAACCGATAGTTGGGTCCAAAATTCAAAGGCCTGTGTGGAATACTGACCCAGAAAGCCATTAGTTGGCTCTTGCCTAAACTAGGTGGATGGCTATACCATAGAAGGCATGGGACCTAATGTTCTCTGAAATCAATCCTTCCTTCAACCAGCTACTAGTACAAGTTCTGGCTCAACGTTCTGTACTGCATTTACCAATGCAATAAGATGACATGCTAGAAGGTTTCCTGAGAGAACACAGAACAACACTCTAGAACTTATTGGAAAGGTCAAAAAGGAGAAATGGGGTGGTTAGCTCATTTGTACATTGTTAACCAGGAGCTCTCACGTATGCGACATCCGTGCCAAGTACCCCCTTTCCGTGAAAACTTGGTGTGTTGTGTGGCATGTGCAGACAGGCTCTTTGATCGTGTTAGCCACTCCTGTCCAATCATCGCCTCGGACGACTGACCTACCCAGTCAGTGATCCGGTGCCTGGAACAGGGGCAATATAGTGGGATCGAATCTGGAAACCGCGCTCTCATGACACACGTAGCAAATTCCCCACTGTAACCATTCTCACGCGTTTTTATGCTATCGCGGTGCGCTAATTGTCGTGGCTTGAAAGGCTGCCAACTGACGGAGTAACTAGGTCCTCTTCGCGGAACTTAGATCCGGGCTGCAATGACACCTTTTCGATGTGGTTTCCCTGATAATCCCTCCTTTATCTGAGACCCTGATCAATCCTGTTCAGTCCAGGTGTATGTGACACTCGTTAAGCTCTGTGTGATACTTGCAATAAACTAGGCATGATTTATGATGTAAAAGATTTAAGTTCTGGAAGACTCAATGACAAAAAGACAACCTCTGCTTCTGCTTGGCAGACGCGTGCGCCAGTTCCGGGGACGATTTGATGTGTTCAAGGTAGGTGCTTGAAAGGATTTGCTAGAAGTCAGTTGTTTGACACACGTCACGTTTTACTTTGACAACCCTCCATGTGACAGGTTGAGAGATCTTCCTGAGCTACCCATGGTTCCATCCTTCTTTAAAATCGGTTTACTGGATCTTCTGTTTTGCAATTCCATATTTATATTATAAAAATACGTGCAATCTTAACAAAAGAAGTTTCGTTCAGAAATCGCCGTTTAGTTAAACAAAAAGTGCGATTTCATCACAGATGGAAATACGTTGTCGAAAACCGACTTCTCACGCATTCTGAAAAAGGCTTAATTGAAAAGCACATATTTGTCATTACCCTAGCTTCTAATGCTGAAACAATCTTTCCTTTTTTCCAAGTTTGCTTTGAAATTTCAAATTGTCCTAAGGTTTTTTTATGAGCCTTCTCCCATTTGAACGTCCTTTTTTAATTCCAGTCATTTACTTGGAAAACCAAAAAGTAAATGTTTTAAAACTCAGCTGATAATATACACAAGCAGTCGTCTGACCCACGTGGCTATTCTCCTGTGTGCTTCGACAAGGTGCAGTTCTCAGTAGTCTAGTGAGGCTTTTGTAGTACGGCACGGCATTTGCAGTCCACAGTAATTTCCAACAGTTTCAACGTAGCTAAATAAACGTGATGGTCATTCAAAAAAAAGAAGGTTGCTTCCGTCTTCGAATACCAACAAGACTGGCCTTCTAGATCTAGGACTTGGCCTCGTTGTGTAATGACGAAATTTCTGGCGCTCCGCTGTAAATATTCGTTAACAACATATATGCCTACCTCCGTTATAACGAGAAGTCGATTAAAATACCAGCGCCCTTTATCATATATTGTCTTAATCATCGGCAAGCTAAAGCATATTTATTCCCAACTATACTGACCATTGTACCGAACACATAGTAATGAAATTCTAGACATAGCAATAGCAACCAGCGAAACCCCGATGTGGGATCTGGTTCTCCCTCGCGCCGATACGGACTCTCTTGCCGTTCAAAACCCCGCATTTTCTGCGTCAGAATCCTTGCCTACGAAACGGAGTCTATAATTAGTTTCCTTGGAGCGCAAGAAGAGGACAAAACCATAAACACTGGGTTTTCACAAATGAGAGATAAGGTGTTCGGTGTGGACAGCCACAGTCCACAATTATTTGAGTATCTGTTTGCTCCAGACACTACTCAATATGATGTGCATTCCTCCAAAAGAGGTTCGTGTAATCCTTTAGTCGGTCAGTCATTTATATTTGTGAATCACTAGTAGGTCGCTTTACATGACAAGATTGATTTCCAAAAAATTAGACCAATCGGTGTAAACGTTCCTCGAAAGTAACCCTTAGTTAAATGCAATTCACAATAAGGATACAGATCAATAAAATGTTCTGCGCATCAGTTTGCTGCAAAGATGAGCCTGTCCGACTCGTGTGTTCGGGGTTTTTGACGGTGATATACTTTCACTAATTGTTCAGAGGCTTAACCTGTATTGGGGTTTCATAGACAAAAAATGGAGAGTTCGTTGAAAACATTTACTAAGGTGTCTTTCGACTAGACGATTTCATGGGCAGTAACAGCATAAGGACTTAGTTTTTCCGACGTATATTACAGGCCTTACCGTGTAATTTTCTTCGGCCTTTGACAGCAAGGGATGTTACAGGTTTACCTCTGTAGACAATATTAATATGGGACTTGTAAAATTAAGCAGTGATGTACTCAAATGGCTGGATGACCAACTGGGTGCCATTTGCTACTGACTCCTATGGAGGTAAATCCCAAACTGGGCAGATAAATAAAGAAGTGAAGAAAACACATGATAGTCGTGAAGAAAAAAAAGTAACGTAATAAGACAATTTAGGCTAAGCCTGTTTTAACATAAGGGGAGGGATTGTATGCCAAAGTTATTACATCATTTACTGTGTGAAATATGCGTTTATTCATAAGTTAGCTGGCGTGGCTGCGGAATTGTTTGTAGAGCTTACGCGAGTAGGATCACGTTAAAATACCGTATTTAATATAATACCCTAACAAATCAATCGTCCACCCGTTCATCCTGAATATCTGAAAGCAAAAAAATTGTTAGATATGTAGTAGCCTAAAAGGCTAGATCGCAGTTGGTAGCCAGGCCGTGTATTGCAGGTGGCCTTGGGGTTTGTTTACTGGAACTATTTTGAGGGGTTCCATATTCACATCTGACACATTTGGCTTCCGTTTTACGTTTGAGGTTAGGATTAGGTTACCGGTTAATGGCTTTCGATTTTCGGGTTAGGGTTATGCATTAAGGCCTAGGTTTACGGGTTACGGTTAGGGTTTGGGCATATGATTGGGTTTCAGTATTACGGTTAAGTTTTCCAGTTACGGTTATGTCTAAGGGCTACGGTAACGTTTAAGATTTCAGCTAGGGTTAGGGTTAGGGATGCCGTTAGGGTTAACGGCTAACGTTTAATGTTGGGGTCAGGGTTAGGTTTAACGCTAGGGTTAGGGTTAAGGTCGCCATCTGCTTCCTCATTCCTGGCTACCAACTGCGATCTAACCGCCTAAAAGTTTATATTCCAGAGGTAAATACCACGGAGAGCAACAGTCACCCCTCAGTTTCCTGAAAACGTAATATTTTTATATACAAGCCTCTGAAAGGATGATTAGATTGGACTTAGGGCAGAGTGGGACTTGCAGCGTTGGAGGGTTGCCGCAAGCAGTGAATTACTGCTTGTCGTCTGAGAATTTTTAGGAGCATTCAAAGTTCAATGTATTATGCTAGTGTGCGAAGCTTTTGACTGGCGGACGTCTACACCCTTGCTCCAGATCTTATGTGCCTGTACATTAGTTCTAAGTTCGAGCAGCAGTTAGGGGAAGGCATGGCTATACCTCCGGTATTACATATGCAAACGCACTGAATCCATATACTATTGAAATGCCTTAAGAGATCATGAATGGTCGTTTCACTAGCTTCACAGGATTCTAGAGTTTATTGCAAGACCGACATATGTAAAAATTGGGTGGTCAGTTCATGCCCATATTTCCACTACAGTTCTTTTCCCTTCTTAGCTGAGACAAGTAATTGGCTTTCAGTTTCAATTGCTCTTGTCCGTTTAACACTAAGTTGTTGTTTGGTTAAGTAAGGGCTCTTTGGAACATTTTACATACGTTATCTTGTGGTCTTCTCCAGAGGATTCATTTTGGCGTAGAACTAGTGCAAATCATAGACCCCACCCAAAATTTTGTCTGAATGGGACATTAATTGGGCCGTTTTATTCTCATTCATTCAGAAAGGAAGTCCCGGTCGGGGTATGTGCAGTCCTGCATGCAGTATACTCGATATTAATGACACATTTCGACCGCTTCCGAGTCATTCTTCGACATCTATGTGATTCTTACGATAGCCTACGGATGAGATCTAATATGGATTTGTACTCAATGAGACCTAAAGATTAAGTATGAAGCCCCGCACCAGCTTGTTTGGTGTAAACGGTATTTGTGGAAACATTTTAGATGTATTCAAAGCCTGTACTTGAAAGGGCCTAAGTGATCGTTAGTTGCTTGATCCACGTCAATCCTTAGACTGAGGACCGACTATGGCGACCCCCGGAGGAATCTTTCTAGAGTAACCGTCGTCCTATCTTTACGCACCACAAATCCCATTTTAAAGCCATATGTCTTTGGCCCTTTTGATTTGCCAGGTCAGTTCTTTTGAATAAATGCGTGCATTCAAAATAAAAGGGAAGTCGCTGGAAAAACTCCGTGTAATTAGGTAAAATATACGATGCCATCACCACTCGCGCCCCACGCTCCAGATCTGCGTCTCAGACACCTCGACAAAAGCTAAATAAAAAGAAGAAATGCCTTTAATTGACTTGCCGTCATTACCATAAATAATTTCGTAATTTTAATTCCTAGTGAAACGGTTACCTCAAAGCTTATTTCTAAATCTTATCTCAACTCAACGCCTGTCGTTAATTTCAAGCATTAAAAATCGATCAATGCCTGTCCAAAAGAGAACATAGACCAGCAGTCCTCCGACTCACGTGAATACTCCTCTATAGGCCTCGCCTCTGTCCAGTTCCCAGTCGGCCAGTGGTGATTTCAGTAGAACGGTTCGGCATGAACCGTTTACTTTGATATCTAATTGTTGTAAAATATCCAACTCAACTTTTTGGCCATTCATTTTAAAATAGGGGGTATCCGTATCTGCAAAATGGAAAGGTTAACCGTTTAGACCTGTGTATTGCTCAAATTTTAAATAAATTGGCGAATATCCCCTCTGTCTAATAAATATATATGTCGATCGCGCGTGCCAGTTTATGCCAAGGCAGCCAATCCACCATTTGAACAACTGACTTCATCACGTACCATCATAATTAATCGCATTTTAATGCAAGCTCAATAACACCTGCACAAGTTGTTGTATAAAACACACTGGCTGCACCTCTTACACCTACTTTTATCAAACGACGCAGTCCCCATCTATGATCTGATTCTCACTCCGCTGTTGTCCGCTGTCCCGTACGCTCCATGTAGGAACACTCGTCTCTCAAATAGGCTCTGTTATTCCTCACTTATGAATTCAAATGGACTACATAGACTTAAAAATAGGCTCCTAAATTTAAAAGGGAATTTATTCGGCACATTTTTCCCAGTTACGAGAAAAAAACTAACTTTGAAAAATATTTGCTGACATACCTATGTCCCTAACTTTGAAGGCCTGGCCTTCAAGGAGGTAAGTACACTCGCCGCCAACGAAAAACGCCAGGACTAACACAGCAAGCGTGATCATTTTTGTTAAATTTTTGGGGACGGCCCTTATATATTCATAGTTGAGCCCATAAAACCCTCAAATTAATGTGGCACCTCTCCTGGCAGTTTATTGGTAAATGAGGGTAATAAATCTTCCCGTGAATTACTCTTCAATGGGCAGTATTTGATGATTCAAGGCTGCCATTTATTTTAGAAGTAGTAACTTGAATTTTATTTATGGGCTTGAAGTAGCGCTTCCATTCATGTAGAAGGAGTATCAGGGAGAAAATGAAGGAATTGGAATGGCCACTTCAGGCCAAATTACCGTCGTCGGCTGGCTATTCCGCAACCCCAGGTGGGGACAAACTGAATTTGAGTTACTCAGCCGTGTATTCTCGGCTGCCTTTGTTACCATTCAAACACACGCAGAGTTATTAATCCTGTAGTTCTAGCGTTAGATGAATTTACGTATATTTTACGTGAAACGTTCAAAAAACCATTCCTTCTTGTATTCGCTGGATTGCCGATTACGGTTTGTTCGAATCGTATGCCTAAATAAAGAGACCTTTTATGTTGCTTAATAAGACATTTTTTCTGAGTACACCTTTTGCAGGCGATCCACAATCAGCTCACTCAAGAGCAGACCCCTGAAGTGACTGAAGTATCTTGAGATTATGCTGAAAGATAATTAATATTGCAACCCTGGTTAAGTAGTGTCTTACAATCGAAAACACACTTCAGAATTTTGGTTAATATTCCGTATGTGCTTTTTTCTCGTCGTTGTGACGTGAGGCTTTGCAAATATTGCAAAATTCAAATCGTTCTCCATCTAGTTTCTGGGCATGTAGAAAGGACTTTAGTTAAAGAGAACTGTTCCATATGTAATTGATACAGCTCCATCCTGTGATGTTATACAGGAAGCCAACAAAAATACAAACTGTAAATAGTGATTGCCAAAAAACTCTTTAAAGTTACGTTTGAGTTATTCAGAAAAAATACAAATGTGCAGAAATGTCTAGAAACCAACCGTACATAGCATCAAATACGTATGTACTGGAAGATGGACATCCCAAGAAACATAATTCGAAGAAGAATGAGTCCTCTGGGAAAACCGTCACCTTCCCGCATAGCTGGCAAAGGGTGAAACTAGGAGAATAGACAGCGCCATCCTTGCGCATGCAGTGGACTCAGGCCATAGTGTGGACCCCACTGAAGCATTTCGTGTGACTTACAAGGTCCCCTCGAGCTACCCGAAGCTACTGGGCCAGCGCCAGTTAGCAAAAGCAGAAGCGGCCGCCATAAGGTTACGAAAACCGACCCTATGCGCCCAAAAAACCTTGTTCAGGCTCCGCGCTTAGCGTGGTCAAAGGTTGACTAACCACATAAAACTTTCGGCGCCCTTCCGCTCTTGCCTAGCCTCTAATTTAAAACCTAACTTTTATCGATTTTTGCTTCACTCACTATGCCCCACCCTATGTAACTGTATTGGCCTGATGAGAATTTATCAAAAGGAACGTTCGCTCGCTACTGTCTCTTCTGAACATAGTTATGGGGATTTTCACAACTTTAAAATTAACGAACTTTATTTCGAAAATTTTCGAGTCTGGTTCCCCAGCTCGTCTCCAGACGTGCAGTAAGTGTGAAGAAACAGTCAAAATTTAAAAATGCCCAAAAAGTCGATATTGCTCTGTCATGGCTGAGGATGGGTTGATGCTGTGGGCTGATGTCACGTCTTGATTGACTATTACCTTTTCCCAAAGGACTCATTCTCCTTCGAATAGCATTCAGTATACATTTATGCAAAGGTTTGCTGTACGAAGAGTACATTGGTTGAAGCTTCTGATTCAATGGATGCTGAGTTTTATTTAAGAAGGTTTATGTTCGCAGGGGAACATGTTTCCCAGCGTCAGTGCTGAGGATTCTGATGTCTGAGTGCTTATCACACCGACATTCAACACAGGCGATGAAGTTGCGACGACTTGAATGTCGGCCACCAAACGATTAACGCGCCAAGTACAACCATCCACAATGAAGGGAAAACCGTCAATTTTGATAGGTATGCGTTTGGTAACGGTAGGGAGTAGGACCCCACATAGCTGGTAACTCCAGCATGTAAAATAAAATTCGTTGTGACTGTAGAAATTACTTATTATACATGGGCAGCCCACTAAGAGTGCAACAGGCGAGACGCAGACATCTGTTTCACGGTCGTTACCGATCGCCAGTACGTCATGGGCCATGTGAAGTGAGGTATCTATACATGTCAATTTAGCGCACTGATGATCGCTAACTACCGTGAAACAGGCGTCCGCATCTGGCCTGTTGAGCTCTTAGTGGTATGTGGTATGTTTCCTATGGCACAACGTCCGCTGTCGTCAGTAGCAAGCTGGCGGGCGGACAGAATGGAGTCAAGTGAGATCCTATCCACAACAGTGAAACTCAAACGCTTACTTGGCATTACTAATTATGTGCCCTTCCATGGACTGAAATTTCCTTACCGCCTTGACAACGTGTAAACTTATCGGCGGTGGCTTGTCCAAAGTCTTTATTTTTCTAAAAAATTGTTTATGGTTCACTTTGATCATCGTGCTCGCTTTCTTTGCCGAATGACAACGTACGACCAGACTTTCGGCAGAAATTTACTTATCTTCCGTGTCTACTCACAGCCGACCTGCTCTCCTTCCTACGTTCTGCCTCACCTGTAAAATCTCCCTACGACCATTCAACATTAAACACAGTCCACGAGTTACAGTGCGTGACCTATCTCATGAAATGATGGCTGAAATTCTGAAATGCGTTTTCGATTAGGAAGGATTACTTGGTCGTGGTTGTGATACTGATCATCTTAAGGCATACTCTTATAACATTTTGGACTTGGCAGGATGTCGGCTTTTAAATGCACTTCTCTTCAATCTCCTGTAGAAAGCGCGCTCGGTAAAAAATGACTACTTATGTAGCATGCATTTTTCCCATTGATTTTTGATGGTCTTGGAAATTCAAATATATTTTATAGAAACCACAAAAGAAAATATGCTTTCTTTTAGTCAATCAATAGATAATCACGTCTTCTTTATATTTTATACTTAAGGAAGGAGTATAATTAGGTTTTAAAAAAGTTTTCTAATTGCCGAAAAATTTGGAGCCTAATCATTCGTTGCATTGGCGCTAAGTGATTACACTCTACAAGGTGCATGCGTTCCGCGTAAAGAAAATCCCATATTTTTCTGTCATTAAAATGATATCATACAGGGTCCATAAAATTTTGCAATGGATGCGGACCATTTTGTACATTTCATGAGGAGCAGTGGTAAACGGCCAGGTACGATGCTATGTGAATTGGCATATCGCGGTCTTAAAAAGTCTCATAATAAGAAACTTTTTTAAAACCTAATTATACTCCTTCCTTAAGTATAAAATATAAAGAAGACGTGATTCTCTATTGATTGACTAAAAGGAAGCCTATTTTTGTTTGTGGTTTTTATAAAATATATTTGAATTTCCGAGACCATCGAAAATCAATGGGAAAAATGCATGCTACATAAGTAGTCATTTTTTACCGAGCGCGCTTTCTACAGGAGATTGAAGAGAAGTGCATTTAAAAGCCGACATCCTGCCAAGTCCAAAATGTTATAAGAGTATGCCTTAAGATAATCAGGATCACAACCGCGACCAAGTAATCCTTCCTAATCGAAAACGCATTTCAGAATTTCAGCCAACATTTCATGAGATAGGTCACGCACTGTATTTGGGTCCCTACACCCTGCCTTTTCCGTGTGTTGGTACAGCAACTGAATTCTATGAATGCTGCAGCCACTTGCACATGAATTACACGTGTCTGACGAAGGGTTGGAGCATGATGCTGAATCTTTAGGCCAATAAATTTGTCGTCCTATTGGTGGATTCTACTTCTTCTAGAGATTCGGGTTTCTGTACCCAAATCTTGGGCATCTCTCCCATTTGGAATTACCAGTAGCAATAACTTAAGTCGACTTCCATTTCCCATTGGTTGGTGAGTTCTTCTGCTTCGTCGAGCTAATGCGATATCGTAGTTGAGGCCGTTGCATCATGACCCACAAAGAGGAACATCCAGAGTGACCAACCAGTTGCAGTTTGTCAGAAATAGGTTTTTAAACAGAACGAAAATGAGATGATAGCCTGACTGGACACAAACCACAGAGCCGTACACGAAGGACCTTGATCTGCGGAGGTTCGAAATAGAAAAAGGTGTCCAGACGACAGTATTTTTACCAATGATGCACTGAGCTCGAGTCATTTCGAGCGTTGTAACTTTGAACTTTTGAAAGTGACCTGTTTGTGTTCCTAAACACTCTAAATATTTGTGTAGATCAGACAGAAAATTGCAGTATGACGCTGCTGACCCAACTACTGAGACAGTATTTGAATCAAAAGATAGAAGGTGACCTTTTAAAATGAAGTTCGGAATATTGCATTTAAAACCGACGGAAATTTCGGTTTAAAGGTAGGTTGATCCAATTTACAGTGCGTGAACGATCTCACGAAATGTTGGCCAATATTCTGAAATGTCTTTCCCATTAGGGAGGATTACTTAAGTAGAGTTGTTATACTGATTATCATGCAACAAAACCCTACAACATTTTGAACTTGCCAGGATGTCGGCTTTCGAATGCTGTTCTTTTTGACCTTCTGTATAAACCACACTCGATATAAAATGACTACTTAATTAGCATGCATTTTTCCTATTGATTTTCGGTGCTCTTATAAATTTAAATATATTTTGCAGAAACCATGTACAAAAATGTGTTTTCTTTTGCTCATCTAGTCGGAAATTACAGTGTCTTATTATACTATGTCCGTAGAAAGTGTATATTTAGGTTTTAAAAAAGTTTCTAATTATGAGATTTTTAAGACCGTGCGATATCCATGCATGCAAGACTGAACATTTCCGTTTACTAATGCTCCTCGTGAAATGTACAGCACAGTCCGAATCCATTACAAAATTTCATGAACTCTGTGTGGTATCTTCTTAAGGGCATAAAGAAATATATGATTTTCCTTACGCGGAAAGCAGGCACCTTGTAGATGAAATTGCTCAATGCTGATGCAATGGCGGATCAGACTGGAAATTGTTCGGGAATCGGAAACTTTTTTAAAACCTAAATATACACTTTCTGCAGACAGAAAATATTAAGAAAATGTAATTTTCTACCGAATGACTAAAATAGCGCATATTTTTATGCATGGTATCTGCAAAATATATTTAAATTTATAAGAGCACCGAAAATCAACAAGAAAAATGCATGGTAATTAAGTAGTCATTTTTATCGAGTGTGGTTTCTGCAGAGGGCCAAAAAGAATTGCATTCGGAGGCCAATATCCTGGCGAATACAAAATTTTGAAGGGTTTTGTTGCATGATAATCAATATAACAACCACACTTAAGTAATCCTTCCTAATCGGAAAGACATTCCAGAATTTTGGTCAGCATTTCATGAGATCGGCCACGCAACAGTCATAGTACGTTCATTTTGTTTGGACTTATCCTGTCTGAGAGCGTATCTCAGTAAAAATTGTCAGAAAAGAGACACTTTCCGATATATCATGCAATGATAACTTGTATATCCTTCAGCTGTTATTTAATTAGTTGTCCTTTTATTAATTCTCACGCTCCCAGTCGCTACTTAAGTGAATCATGTACATAAAAAAACCATCTGAGCACTTACCTACCACTAGCATATGAGGGATTGGTTGTGCTATCCAGCCAAAGTACACCTAAACTGCATTAGGCTCGTTTTTTTAAATAATGAGAAGAGAATAATGAACTTCGCAGAGCCCACGGCGTAGTGACTAGGGCAATAAAGCGTACAAAAATGATAAGGTCATCAGTTCGAATCTGTCTGCAGGGTGAACTCTTTTGATAGTGTTAATTTCGACCACAGTATCAGCCAATCGAGGCAGGTAAAAGTGTGCCAGGTGACTGACCCTACAGAAAAAATATATTACTGAGTTAGTTAATTTGGCAGATTTCGTTCTTTCTAGGCACAACGTATATGTCTAAGTAACCGGCTCGGAAACCTAAACTAGGTCGTTTGTGTCACTTAAAGCGCAGTACTCGGCAAAATATCCTGATAAATTGAGAAGCCACTCGAAATCTAATTGACCGTTTTTCCATACAGGGCAGCATAAGTCGTACACGATATGCATTCTTTTAACTGCCAGATGCCACGGCTCCACCCAAGTGGGCTTGATGTCAAATGAATTTACATTCGTCTAATGTTATGCCCGAATGATCATGGCCTATGAAACGAGCTCTTGAATGAGCATGTGAGTCGGAATCAAGGTCTCATCAGGCCTATAATGAAAAGACTTCAAGGAAGCAAGCTTAAGAATGAATTTTAGTTCCACGTTTATCCAAGCAGATCCAAAACGTAGTCTTCTCGGCAAAAATTGCCCTCAAAATCCAGGCAGAAAAGTCTGATTGAATCTTCCCTTCCCCTGTTAGTGTTCATAATGTGACCTGACCTAATTTTTAGATCACAATTTTTCTTACTTACAATGCCATGAATCGGTATCCAACATCTCTTTTTTTATTCGCATTCAGTCAGTCTACCGATACAAACACAGTAGCTGTAATTTGTGATGCCAGATATCAGAGTTTGCAACGAAAGAACTGAATACAAATGATTAGCACGCTTTCATATGATAAACTGCCAATCGAAGTGCGTCTATGTTCGTTAAACCGCCTTATCTTATATTTTACCCTCTATATGCTTCATATACGATCTGGTGCGCAGATTTTGGTTAACTTACACAGAAGCAGGTAGTAAAGCATCGAATTATGATTGTTCGACCGTCCCATCCGATGATGTCCACCATGTGCTCTACGGCAAGGTGAGGCAGGGACGGTGACTTGTGCGTGAATCAGTTTACAGTGACACTAAACCTTCGCAGCATTCTCCACGCTTAGACTCGGTTTCACGACAGACAGATGAAGAGCAGATGCGGGGAGGGCGCAGGTGGATAGCGCGGCCGAAGCCCCACCTTGGCGCACCATTCCACACTCCTAGTCCACAAATAAACACTTGACAAGGATTTTGACAAACATTAACAGAAAAGACGTGGATGACTGGGATGCCATGCACACGGCTTGTATTCCCAATGGGAGCGAAAGCACGTCGAATTATAAAATATGTTGCCATTTTAGCTCTTCCTCTGGAACTAAATTCTCCAACGAGGGCACATGGCAAAACATGCTAATTCCGTTCTTTGAAGTCGAGTAACGTGCAATGAACAGGGTTTGCTCTAACGCCACACTACGGATTTCGTGCATAACTTTTGTAGGCGGCCACGTGAATGGAGGTTGACCACAATTTTAGGCATCGAAATTGCCAGCAAGCTGACCTTGTGCGCAGGCAAACACGTCCTTCCAAAAGTGTGACGTAATTTTGGGGGAAAACTGTATCGAGCAAGTGAATGCGTTTGCCAAAAAGATTACATTATTGGCTATCATGTTACCCTGTAAAAAGTCGCACTAAGAACTTAAAAAACTGCTGAATATTCCTCCCATAATTTTGATTCACATGATTTGTTGATCTGTTTTTTGGAAAAAATTTAATAAACACTTTAGAATTTGCAGGGGAAACAGTGCCATTCAATATTCAGAACACTGATAGGAAACCTGTGAAACCTGCTGCCCTTACGAATGCTGTACGTGTGCGCAGAGAGGGACAAATAAAAACTGGAAACGCCAGCAAAAAGCGGAAGACTTTATTGAAAACATTTATAGTTAAATTTCGGAATTTTGAAACTTTACGTTTTTTTACCCCCACATCGATGTATCCACCGATAATGCAATTATTGAGTAGGCTATGCTTTAGTTGTGAAAAGAGGTTAATAAAAATGCTAGGAAAAATTACACTTCTGGAAGTTGTTTTCAACAGCTAAGGACACTTAAGAAAAAAGAGCATTATAGTTTGGCAAAATGTTATATATGTACTGATGTTAAGCGTAAGCACTTTGCAAAATGTGTCCCCCATAAGTAATACCTTTGACAAAAAAATACCGGCCTGCGGGACGAAGTTCAAACTATTAGTGACACTGGGGGGACATTTACTGTTACGAAGAAAATGCGATATTCCTGACAGCCTAATGTCAAAGGAAAGCTTTCTGCTTTCCCAACAACACTAATGATGTGATTCTGCCTTCGGGCCTTTGGGCTGTGCTACTAGACAGGCCACCTTATGGCAAAGCCATACTACAGAACTAATCTTAACTACTAGGGTGAGGTCTACTGGCGACAGCAGAAGAGGCTTCAGTTAGGTTACGCAGACTGCCCTTGTGTTCACAAGCGAACTTTGTGCAGGTCTCGAAATTATTGTGGCCAAAGTTCAATTAACCTACAAAACTGCAAACAAATTACCGCTCCTTCATTTTCTCCCCCTTACACGGAATTTTCCACCCCTTGCTCCATTCACACCAAACATTATCCCTCGATTTGGTTGATATTGACTGTCTCCAAGTGTTCTACCTGACAATCTGTAATTGACTTTCCCCAAATGAAACAAGAGTGCACTCTTCTGCAGAAGTAGCAACGCGGAACAGCCAGACTAGTTTACGGACTGTAATGTCTACTTCATGAGACACAGCTGGAAAGTCTTAAAATGTTTATTCTTTGTATAGACAATGAACAGGGATATGACCATGACCTTCGAAATTATCAAAGAGATAGACTGTGCTCTTCTGTCAGGTGACTTTTTTTGAACATGCACTAACGACAATGCTTTAAGGTAAGCTCTGTCATATTTGATGCTCGTTGCAACTTCCCTCGATAGTTAGACCGTCGTTACTGACGATGTCCACCGCGTGTGGCAAAATATGGCAGGGGCGGGATGTTAACTTGCGCGTGAATTGATTTACCTTGATGGTGGACTTGCACAGCATCTACCGCACCCTCTCCCTTCTCTCCCACCTGGATGCAGTGTCAAGGCACAATCAGAACGACCGTGGGTGAGACCTCGCTCAGGTGACTAGCGCTGTGTGAGCATGCGTCTAACCATGCTACCGCGTCCCCACCTCATTCGCAGCACTAAGTATGGGTGCGCAGCCCAGTAACACCTGTCGTACTAGGATCTGGCGCCTGTGTTGGCCCAAAGCATCTACCGCATGGCTCATTATAGGGACAGGACTTCTCCCGCCAGTTGGCTGAAGGATGGAACAAACTGCCAAATTTGGTCGTCTTAGTTAAAAATGTTGGGGCATTTAAAAGGAGACTTGACAACGTTTTGTGATGATAGTTTAGCTGCTGATATAATGTAAACTGTGTCTGTTTTACGCCTACATATCTGTTCCTATCTGTATCCGCTTTTGTCTCTGATTATGGGTTCTGGTAGGAATCCGAAACGTCAGCAAATAAAGCTCTTGTCCCAGCGATCGTGTCTCTATCTTCAGGACTGCCTCCTGGGACTCGTCTCTTCGCTTCTACTAACTCGGGACTATCAGCCGTTTTTACTTATTGGTTGCTCGTGATTGAAGAGGAAAAAATACACTATCAGAACGTGGCAGTTGATAAATGTGTTAGGGAGAGCCAAGAGAAACTGTTCAGACGGTGAGTTTTCGCAAGTTCGGGAGAGCATGATGGATATGCAAGAGAATCCATCAACGGAATAAACCATCGTTTTATTACCCTGTTTCAATACTCTGTATTCTCGCTGGCTAAATCACCTGAACTGTAAGAAACAGACATCTGGAATGAAGACATCCCCCGTAAGCAAACGTAAGTCTCAGAACGATTGTCGACGGTAGTATTGCGTGGAAAAGTTAATGTATGCTACAGCATAAGCGGTTCTTTGGTGAAAAGAATCGTTGGGCCAGGTTAATGAATCAGTCATATAATGATCCAACCTTATCCACGATCTGCTACCTTGGCTAATAGAATCTCTTCGTGTGTTCATTCCACGAAAGATATTGAAATCAAGTGTTCCTCCTTTCGTCGTCCCATCTCTTTTTAAACACTAACCGGAAAAGTAGTGATAGCAGCCGACATATGCATTTTAAGCTCCCTATTGCCAGTTCACATAAGAACTGCTGAAATACTTGAACCATTCTCAAAAGTGAAAAGGGCCTCCTACTCTTAGGGGCAAAAACCATCCCTAATTCTTTGATCAGGTTTTCAGTCTGGAAGTGTATTTTAAGTCCCACGGAGCCATTCCGCCTTTTCACAGTCATAGCAGTAGTTTTATTGTAGAAGAGTCAGACGAAGCAAAACTGTTAAATCCCTTTTTTACCAGTCATTGCATCTCTGGGTCTAACAAAATTACCTCGATTCTCCCATCGTCTAATGCACTTTTCAACATCTTTACTTTTGACCCTGTGAGTACTCAGAAAGATATAACATCCCAAACGCTCTTATTAAACAGCCGAGGGAATTTCCTCAAAATATCGGTAAATCCTTTGCAGACTTTTTCAAGAGCGGCTTTTGTCTTATTAGTTAAACGCTTCTACTATTATTCCAGTTTATACATCTTGCCTACCGTCTTATGTGTTAAATATTAGGTGTGTTCAAAAAACGCTCTCCTGTTTGACTATCCGAAATTAAATTGCGATTAAAATTATTGACTTCTGCGTAGCCGACCGAGCGCTTAGCTCTTTCAATTATGGATTTTGTCCGGTCACCCTTATGAAGAGTTCCATGTGTCACTTTTGAACCTGCTCACTTCTCTTTGTGATGATCATCTGTAGGTGGTTGTTTTTTATTTCGATCCTTGCAAAGCCTTCGGTAAATATCCTTATATAGAGGACTTTTAGTAAAAATGAAGGCAGTAGGAATTCGCAGCCTTGTTATTGATTTAGGAAAGTCAAAACTTTCAAATCTAAACCACTAAGTGTTAGTGCGGTCCTCGTTTTCTAATGGAGAACCATTATATGCAGTGTCCTCCAGGGTGCCGTGCTAGTTCCTTCTTCGTTCTTGCTCAAGGTGTACGATATCTCCTTGGCCATGAAACGTTCCCAGTTTCTTATCTTTGCAAATGATCTAAAAAGTGTATATTTTTTCTTGAAATCTGTGCCTCAGTTTTGTTTGGAACGAATCCTTTCTGAAATGCTCATACTTTTTGCATGAAGCTGAACATGTCTAATGATAGTATCACCTCCGAAATGTTTCTACAGGTAATTTGGACTAGAAAGACTACCCAACCAGCAATTTTTCGGGACGCTTTTTTGACTGAATGTTCCACAACCAAGAACGAGGGTTTAAGCTACACGAATAATCTAGATCTCTCGCCTACGCATCATAGCCAAAGCTGCTTAAATTTCTTGCTTCGTTTTATACTATTTCTACCTTCATTGAAGTTACCCAAGATGTTATCTAATGCTTCTTCAAAATCTTGAATGCTGTTGGAAAATTTTTGGAGACCTCCAAAGGCATCTTACAAAGAAACTCGTATTTACGATCTACCTTAGCGCTTGTTACTCGTATACACATTAGTTAACCAATCTGTATGTTCTCTTGGTTCGAAAACTGAGAGCTGGCTTCTGTCTCCATTTCCGCATTAATAATAGCCCAATTCTTCCTCGAGTCTCAGCTTTTAACACTAATATTCGTCCATATAACGTCAGTAATACTTATTTTAAATATCCCCTTCCACCTCCCGCATCTACAAACACCCTCATTTCTTTGCGTCCAGGAATAACTTGCTTTTTAAAAACTTACCAATCGGTATTAGATCGTCAGAGAGTTTATATGCTTTAGAAAGAAGACGGTGCCACTATCATAATATGGACTGGATTAACCGTTTTTTCTCAATCCTGCCCGTGCAGATTTTAAACAGCTCATCGGAAATTTAGGCGACCATTCGCAAATTACCTAGTTTACTCGAACCTTGCTTTCCGCGCCTTTATTCGCACTTCACGATCTCTCATCAGTAATTCTAGTTTCCTCTTTTTAGTCATCGCGACCTTCGTGGAAGATGATGTCTCCCCAACTTTTTTTTAAGAAAAAAGCCTCCATCTCGTTTGCCGCCCACCCTGCTCATGACACTGTTCCGTCCACCTAGCTATCATGCCCTCCTACATTACGACCTATCACACCTTCCCTTAGGGAGTATTTTCAAACGATTTAACCTGTGCCGTTTAACTTGCCCAGTTGTTTGCATGGACAGACATTCTGTTCACCGAAAACATACGTTTGCTAACTCAAAACTATATTTGCCGTTTTCGGATATTCGCATTTTTAAAAAATGGCCATCTCTAAACAACAAACTTCCCTTATATCTTAAATTTCTTAATGCACTCCATTATTGATTTCGAGTTCTTTTCCACTAGTTTAGGTCGATTAGCGAGTTCTTAGCAATGTTTCTTACATTTAGGGAAATATCGTGAGCAATTTGATTTACCGTATATCCACCGCAATCTGGCATTACCATGCGCAATATTGCGAAAATGTCATCAAAACAGGAATTTCGCCGATAGTCTGCCGCTGCGAGAGTTTGGGCTCGTCAGTGGGTTCCCCGACGTTCCTGTGTCCTTTCCGGCAGATACTTCATTTCTGAAATTTCAACTTTTTAATCACCGCCGTGGCTAACAGACTTCCGCACAACTATTCATGTCAAAATTCATGCTGACCCCATAAGTCCCAAATAGACTGATTTTCTCCAAGTTAACAACTAATTTCTGAGAAAATTACAAAGCTGCAATTTCGCAAATGGACTATCTACCAGAAAGGATATAAGGGATGCCGGGGGACCCACTGAAGAGCCGAACACCTCGCAGTTGTGCCATGCAGCGGCAGAATTCGTCGAGACACGTGTCTGGGCACATAGCTAGTTCGTGTGCTACCTAGTATGGTATATTGCGTAATATCTCAATTAAAATTTACTGTTTAAGCGCATGATTTTGCTAGATGCGGACGGCTTGTTTACAAACGTGAACTGGATGAAACCATTGACATAATTTTTGAGCATGCGCCTGAAACACGTATGCCAAGTGCGCAAATTCGGGAACCACTGCAAATATGCACGAAGAATGGACAGTTCTTGTTTAACCGACAGCTGTGTCTACAAATCGTCAATGTTGCTACAGGCAGTTCATTGGGGCTAGTCCTAGGGAACATTTTCATGTCAAACCTCGAGCGAAAATTAGTCCCAAACTTACAGCGAACCTCCTCCTATAGGCGATATGGAGATGACATTTTCGTCATAGTTAAAACCCCGGGGGACGGAAGACAACCAGTTAAGGCTAGGAAAAAATCACTTGCAAAGATCAAATTTACGATCGAAAATGAGAAGAAAGACATAATGCATTTCCTAGACACTCTTGTGGGCTGGAAAGGGCAAAACATGCACTTCCACAGTTTCGTTTCAATCCAGAGAAGACGGAACTTAATTTTGTGTCTGCTCAACAAAGTCACTAGAATCTGTTCCTCAGATAAGCTCGATGACAAAATCAACTTCCTAAGGAATGCTGTTCTTAGAAATGAGTATCCGGAGAAATACATCCATAAAAATCGCCATCCCAGACAAGAAATTCCTACAGAAATATCCGCGGTGAAGAAACCACTGAATATCTTTTTCCCATTCGAGGATGCTAGTATGTCAAACGTGATCAAGAGATGACTTTGGTGCACAAATGAACTAACGTCGCCCCTAATCTGTTGTTTATAAGCACAACAACAGCCATTTCAGCTAGACCAAATAATGTCATCTTGCCTATACATGCCTCATTAAATTGTATTTATGAGCTTACATGTGGTTGCGGATGCAAAAACATTGGGCGCACACAAAGGCAGTTGGCAACTCGGTCACCTGAATAGATGCCGAGATGGCTGTTTAAGGTGGGAATTATGGTATCCAGGGACTTGATTAAAAAGCGCTTTAAGGACATTGGTCATACGGTGGATCCAGTGTCCGATACAGGACTCAGTATTTTTAGGATACTGTATCGGACGGCAGCTGGGCCTCTGCAATACGGAGTAGGAAACCGGAACTCTGTCAGCAGCTGGGCCACATGATCAACCTCGTACTGTCATAGTAGGTACCGATCATGCACGTTAATGCGATGAGGTAGAAACACTATATACATGTTTTAAAATATGGCCTGTGACGCAATTGTTAGTTCAGTGTGATTTTTCACATCATCATCATCATCATCATCATCTGAGAAAATTTTCAGATTATTGAGCGATGTCGATTAAGTATTTTACTGCGAATCATTGAATGCAGCAGATATGTCCGTTTAGTTGGTTCATGCGTCAAACAGCCAAAGGCAGAGATTGAACTCTGATCTTTAAGTCTTCTTGGACATAAATCTTTTACACTACAAGTCATACGCAGTCTATTGCAAAAATCACGCAGAACTCTACGAATGCCACATAAGTGTGGTCTGCGCAGAGTGAATCGGCGTTTCGCAAAAAACAAGGGGTCTACTAGGATCCAAAGTCACTTGGAGTGTTATAGAGACCATACTAGGGACGCATTGCAGCCTGACTCTTCATCCTGAGGGAAAGACCGAGTTATTCCGTTAGTTGGCCGTCCTTCAAGCCAGCGCTTTTAGACCACTGAGTTAATTTAAAAGCACGTTAAAATGTTTATAGGTAAGAATATGTCATGATCATCATGGGGACGTAGTCCGTGGAGTCGAACTTATTCACTATTTCCCCTCCCCAAACACCGGATTACTCTCCGGGTGGTTAGTCACCTGATGTGGTGATTGAACGCAAGTGGGAGCTATGGTTAAACGGCCCGTCTGAGCGTGTCGCAAATGGCCTTCCCCCCAACACACTACATTTTCACACAAAGGGGGTAGTTGGCACGGACCTAACATGCGTGATAACCCTGGCTTGGCAATACGAAGATGTGCAGGTCATCGCATTTTTCTATTATTTGCTTTGTAATAGACCCTATTCTGTCCCGAGGCTGACAGAGTGTCCTTCCGCAATCTCGTAACGAGCCTTCGTAGCGTGTGACCCCAGTACATTGGCAAGTGCAATACAGATTATAGAGATAGAACTTCAGACTTTAGCTTGACTACAGACTGTCTATTGCTCCCCAACAGTTCTCTACCGCTGTAACTTCCATCATATACTAAACGTATTTCAATCAACCTTGTGGCGAGTTGTTCACTCAAAAAAGCGTGACTTTTGTGTCCGTCTGCTGTTTGGCGTCATTGTTTCGCTGATTGCACTCATTTGCCTCAATCGCTTTTAGTCAATTGACACGAAACTTTCATATCTGTTGGCCATATTTAACTGGACGTAATTTCACCTGAGCGACAAGCCTCATTCATTGACTTCGTCTCGGGATTTTACCCGGAACATTCATGCTACAGCCAACGATTCTGGAGGTTTTATTTTTCGTGAGTCTGTACAATTATTTGCCTTTTGTCGTTTTTCTTATACTCTTTTTGCTATCGCTATTTTTCTTGTAAGAAGCGCAGCATCCCCCCACTTACAGTTAGTTATTTATTATTCTTTGCAGTTTAATTGCTGTTTACACTGCAAACTGTACATATATATCTTTCAATACTGCTATCCAAAGAATAAGAAAATCAGGAAATTGACGAAGTATAATGATAATTTTCTCTTCCATTATTAGAATAGTTCCTGCTCTTGGTGTAATCATCCATTTTCCATCATCCATAATTCGCATAACTATCCATGTGCGTGCGTTCGTAACACTTCGCTTCTTTACGTAATTTTTCTTATTTTTACCCTTCTCATCTTAACCTTTAAATATAAATTTTTATAAATATAAATTTTTATTTAATGCCAGTTTACAGGCATTGTCAAGGGAAGCGATTGAACACAAATCCGACCAGCAGTAAAAAAAAACTCCTGAGCGAAAGGGATACATAATATAGTTGATGGTGGTTTTTATGGTTTGGACGGCTCAGGAAAAAAAAACTGCCGGCGGTGGTAGAATATCGACCGTCAAGAAGGGGGGAGGTTGCACGGTATCGGAGATTATCGGACGTCAAATTCCTTCCATGAAGTTGGGGATAGTCAAAGTAGAGGCGTTGAGGAACAGCTGGTGAGACCGGCCATAGTGTTCAGAGACCACAACCGCCATCGCTACGGTACAGTCGATCAGTAGATTCAGCACCCAAAATTTGTGGGAGCTTTTCTGAATGCAAAAATCGAGTAATAGTTCTCTTAAATAAAGGATAATTTTGCAGAGTTTTCACACTCATGGGTAGTTTATTCCAAATAGCAATTGCATTTACAGAAAAGAACCGACGATATTTAACAGTACGTGCCAGAGGCAGAAATAAGAAGAACTCACGGTGACTGTTACGTCGTGGGTGGATATGATGTCTTAAAGAGGTGAGTGGGTTAAATGTTTATAAGAGTTTATATATATGTATATATATATAAGAGTTTAAATAGCAGAAATAGTCCCCTTTGTAATCTACGGAACCATAAAGGATGGAGACCTGTAAGCCGGCAACGTTCTTGGTACGACAAATGTCGGTGTTCCGGGGTTAAAATTCTCTTGGTAAAAAAAGTGTTGAACGGATTCTATTTTCTTCCGCTCAGTAGCACGCATGAGGCTAAATGAAAACGAACAGAAATTCAGACCAGGTCTAACGTACATGTTGAAAAGGCGCATTCTAATGTCCCTAGTTTTAAAATTTCGGAGGAATAACCCGGTCGTTCTACGTGCTTTGGAGACTATCAAGGCACAGTGCTCCGAGAGATTGAGACTCTTGGAGTATGATACGCCCAAATCCTTTATAACCCCTAGCACATTTATTGCGTGACCTTCAATACTTAGTTGAGGTTGGCGGTCGTCGCGAACCATCATGACTGAACACTTATGCCAAGAAAGAGAAAGGTGCCATGTGCGGCACCACTGTGCGAAAGCCTGTAGATCGCTCTTTAGGAGCTCAAGCACGATGTCATGATCTGCCGGCTTATATCGATATGCAACTTTAAGATCATCGGCATACATGAAAGGCTTACCATTCTGAAATAAATCGTGTACATCATTAACGAAAAGGCAAAATAAAAGCGGGCCGAGTACACTACCCTGAATGACTCCACTCCTCACACGTGTGGGGTTGGAGATGGTATTGGAAATCTTAACGCGTTGTGTGCGAGTGCCCAAATAAGAGGATATAAAATTCAAAAGTTTGCCACCTATTCCGAAAGAGAACAATTTCAAGAGGAGAAGAGCATGGTCAACACGGTCAAAAGCCTTAGTGAAATCGAAATATACTGTGTAAAGAGCAAAACCGTGGTCCCTAGTTTGGAGAACATAGTCAAAGAAAGAGAGTTGACAGGTGTCACAAGATCGAGCTTTGAGGAACCCATGCTGAGCAGCACTCAGTAAGTTATTCGCTGTTAAGTGACACATCATCTTATCCTTGATCAATGTCTCTAAGATCTTCGAAACTGCAAGGAGGGTGTTTATTGGCCAAAAGTCATCAAATGATGTAGATTTGGCGTGCATAGGAACGGCCAAATGTGTGATTCCTTCCACAGGGTAGGGTAAGTTTCACTTTCAAGAGCAAGATTAAATATCTTGCATAAGAGGGATGAAGAGATCGTGTTTGCATCGGCTTTTAAAATGCTTACTGGGACACCATCAGGGCCTGGACTATAAGATTGACGAAAGCGCCGAATCGCAACAGTCACATCCCACAGAGTGAAAGTTATAGTTTCTAGAACTGCCCCGGTCAATGACTGGATGGTTGGATGCGGAGTGGTTGAGTCTTCAATAAACGTTTTGGACAGGAAATCATTGAAGCTATCCGCGGTTAACTGGGCATCAACTATGGGATTTCCGAGATCGTCTCGAAGATTGGGATACTGCGTCTTTCTCTGAGTTCGTATTTTTCTAGAGAAAAGTTTCGAGACATTTAACGAATGTTTTTCGGTGAACTGGACCTCTTCGGCTAGCTGTTTTTATTCAGGCAATCTCTTAGCTCGATCAAAAATATCACAAATCAAGGGCAGAACAGAAATATCGTTCTGCAGATGGAAACGACGATAAAGTCTGCGCAATCTGCGACGAAAGGGCAAGGGTAGGAAAATCTCATCCCCATCATTAATAATTTTCTTACGGGGGACAAAACGAGAAATAAGCGGATCCAAAATTTCGTACAGTTTTGCTGTGCAAACATTTACATCCGAACAAAGGAAGAACTCAGTCCAGTCGTAGGAATTAAGGTGTGTTAATAATTCGGTTGAACGAGTTGATCGGAAATCGCGGAAAAAGTTATACTTTTGGGATGACATTTCGTCAGCCTCGAATTCCAACGTTGAAACAACTATGTCATGGTCTGAGCCCCCAAGTGGGCCTAGGGATGACACCGACGATGGCAAGCAGCCTCTACAGAAAATTAAGTCAAGTATACTTGAGCCTCGGGTGGGAAAATCAACAACCTGAGTCCACATCCCGACATCCACAGCCTCAAGAAAGTCATCGAACCTTCTGGGGCCTGAAGGCGGAGACCAGCGGACATCAGGGAGATTAAAGTCACCCGCAACCAGTTGACACTTAAAGCTTAAGTCGGCCGCAGCATGAAATGCCTGTGAGAGTAAACGATCAAAATTGTCATTGGCGTTGGGAGGGCGATAGACGCAGCCAATAAGTAAGGAGAACTTATTTTTTAGTGCAACCTGGAGCCAGCAGCTGCCTTCTACTGCGGAAAAGTGCGGGAGGTCCAACGGCAAACATGTAAGTGTTTGCTTAACGTAGACGCAGCTGCCCCCACCACGGCTATCTTGGCGATCATTTCGAATGCAATTGTAGCCTAGAAGAGAGAGTTCGGAGTCAGCTACTGAGGCTGATGCCCACGTCTCAGTTACTAAAACAATATCAGGACAATGGACGAACACCTGAGTCTGAAGCAAAGGCATCTTATTAAGCAAGGATCTGGCATTTAAAACAAAAAGTTTGAAGGGAAAGGCAGTTAGTTTTTGAGGGAGGTGGGCTATATCGTCCAGTTCTGGGTCGCCCACGGAGCAAACGGTCCGGATGCAACCATCCGGTTCTGCAAAAAATTTTGTGGCATCGAAAAATTCTGATGTGGATAAAAAGGGGTAGGACTTGGGGGAGGGAATGAAGGGCAAGTAAACTGGTAACTATTGTTAGCTAACTTATTCTCAGCTGGAAATCCGCGTGGCAGATACTGCAACGTATTCCCGCCGGAACGAAACTGAGGATAGGATGAATTAACTGATTCAGTATGGACGTTATCATGAGGAATAAATTGGTAAAACGGCCGTGGAGGAAACAAGTTAGGGGGTGGGGGACGCATTGTTTCCATTGGAACAAGAGGTCTATTAAACGGTGGGAAAATCGGCATATTTGGCCTAACTGCCTTGATATGAGGGCTGGGGGGCAGTTGCGAACCCGCTACGTTTTGAGTCGGGGTATTTGAGGCACTGTTAGCCGATTGTGGAGGAAAATATTTTATAATGGTGCTGGATTTATTGGGTGTCCGAGTGGCTGAGACAGCAATTGGATTTGCCTTTGACTTAGACACATGCCTAGGCTTACTAGGGGTTGCTGAGGGAGTCGATAGAGGCGTGTTTATACCAGGCGTGGTGGTGTGTTTAAAGAGGTCAGCATTAAAAGTAGTCGAACTCCCTACGGAATTGACTATGCCGTGACTTGCAGATGCCGCAGGTGGTGTTGTAGAGGACATATTCAGACTGACAGTAGGTGTCATTATCTTGGTGTTGGTTTTTGCCGATTTTAGGTTATTCAGTCTTCGTTGCAGGGGTGTGAGGTCTGGCGAAACGGAGCAGCGCCATTTACGGCAGAATTCTCTAGTCATCTCCCTACTCGGCAAGATAAAATCGACTTCTATCATGGAGAAAAGGGTAATTAGTATCGGCGCATTACGGCTAAGCGAGCGAAGTCGCTTAGGTTGTGCGACACTAAAACTCAAGCCACAACTTTGTAGGAACAAATGCGCTCCCTACATAGCAGATAAGTGGCTCGGAATGTTTCGCAGTACGAAATTATGCTTGCGTTTAATTCGTTCCTCAGTTTCCGAACTTATTACCCCAATAAGTTTAAAAGCTTGTTCAAGCACTTTTTCAGAAGTGCTGTTTATGTCTCCATAAATCAGCTGATCGATTATTTCGCCGGCTGATGGCCTGCTACGACTAGCAGAAGCGTACTGTTGGACGACTGAAGCGTCAAGAGGTTCTACATGTACTAAAGGGATTTGTGAGTTAATCAGATCTGCAGACGGCGAAGAACATAAGCTGGCGTCTGCCATGTCTTCAGTCACGATTTTAGCACACAGAGACGGAGGGGAGGGCGCAAGCTTTCGCCTTTTAGCACCTGCTCTGCTGGGCATTACAGACAAAAATAGTTTTTAGTTACAGAAGAAGGATCAAAACGTTGCCAACGTACGGAAAAGCGCACTGAATAGCAAGTATTACTGTTTTTTAACTACAAAAACTAGAAAGCGGTAGTAGGGAAAGGATTCACTACAATGGATTTTTTACAAAATACGACTATTTTGCCAGACTGTCAAACAAAACTGGGAAAAAATTTTACCTTATATAGAAAGGCGACTTTTAAAACGGACTCAAGTAAAAAACAGGCATTAATTACTTAAGAATATCCGGATAAATGCAGAGCTTCACTTACCTTTGAAATTGAGCTGCGCGCCTTGACCTTGACCTTGACCTCATCCTCCTCTACTGCCTCGGCTGAGTTCCTTAGTTGTTATTGCTATTCATCTTTGTCGTTTACCCCCCTCCTTTCATTACTTTTCGAACGAGCGCTCCTTGTTCAGTTTAGGGTTCGGACCCACGAGAACCAATAGCACATAAGGGGTACTGTTTGTCAGCCGCTTGTTTACGGACTTTACTGCCTGCATTCTCACGGGAAAAGCCCTATTTTTTCAGTAGAAGTTACAAAACAAGGCTACTGAGACATTAAACAAGTAAACCCAACTCTGTAGAATTTCTGAGCCAGCGGTCTCGGGGTTTGTTGACTCCCATCGGTAATGTTAAGTCCAGTATATTAACTTATTAGCCGGTTCGAAAACTTAAATTACGACGTTTGCATCACTTAAAGCGCAGTACTTAGCAAAATATCTTGATACATCGCGAAATTATTTGAAAGACGGATGCCGATCAGACAGAGTTCACGGAACAAAGATCACATCCCACTGCTGCGAACGGCGGAGGGAACGGAAATCTCAGACGATAAGGATAAGGGTGAACATCTCTCTCAGTCCTTCAGATTCGTCGTGATAACTGAAACTGATTTTTTCTCACCCGCTTATGAAGACGAAGAAACGCCTACCCTCGAAGCAGTCTTCTTCAACGAAACAATTGTTCGGAATGGGCTGCTAGACCTGAAAGAATCGACCTCCCCAGGCCCTGATGCAATCCCGTCCCAACTGCCGAAGGAAATCGTTCCCGAAATGTCTAGCTCGTTCGCCTTGATCTTCCAAACGCTATTTGTTACAGGATGCTTGCCCTCTGATTGGAAGGCCACTACTATCACTCCGCTTTTTAAGGGTGGAGGTCGTGCGTCTAAGATTAACTACAGGCTATTGAGTCTTACCTCCATCCGTTGTCAAATCATGGAGATGATCATTAAGAAGGCCTTGATGCAGGTCCTCGAGCAGCATCACTTCCTCCCCGATGCCCAACACGAATTTCAAAGTGGTAGGTTCTACCTCACGAATCTGCTATTTCCGCTCGAACGCTGGACCAAAGAACGCGATGAAGGCAATGTGGTGCACACCATCTACATCGACTTCAAAAAGGCCTTCGACGTTCCTCACCAACGTCTTTTGCACAAACTGTGCGACGCTGGAATTTGTGGCGTCTGCTTCTGTGGACCCAGAGCTGTTTGACTGGACGGTCCCAAAGAGGTAAGCGTGGTGAGTGGCGTTCCACAGGTCTCAGTTTTAGGCCCCACGTTGTTCATCGTTTTCATAAACGACTGCGTCAAGGACTTAGACTGCGATGCCGTCTTGTTTGCTGACGGCATAAAATTGTGGAAAGTTATTCACAATGCGGCAGACGCAGACCACGTGCAATCAATCTTGAACCGGCTCAAAGACTGGTCGAAGCGCTGGCTTATTCCCTTTAATATAAGCAAGTGCAACTTTCTTCAACTCGGCAGCTTCAGAGTCTTCAGCCCCAGGGCTTACTTTCTATGCGGCACACCACTGCAACAGGTTGACAGTCAGAATGACTTGGGTGTATGGAATACATCTTCACTCACACCAACACTGCACTGCGCGAAGTCGGCTAAATCGGCTATGATCGCATTGTAGGTCATTAAGCGAGCCTTTATGGAATTTGACCATGACTGCCTTTCCAAAATATTTGGCACTTTCGTGCGGCCTCAACTAGAATACGCCATACAAGCGGGGAAACCTTCGACTACCAAGTGCTATACCGTCTTGGAGGAGGTCCAAATACGAGCGACCAAAATGACACAAGGTCTGGGAGCACTGCCCTATGAAACCATACTGTCAACTCTCAACCTGTTTCCCCTTTCCTACAGGCAATTACGTGGGGACCTTATACTATCATTTCGTATTATCAACGACCTTGACTGTTGTTTAGATCTCAGTGATTATTTCACCAGCTAACACGCCCACTTTGCGCGGTCATCCCCTAAAACTACGCTCAGAGTAAGCAAGGACCAATGGGCGAAATGTCTGTTTCTGTAACAGGGTGGTTGCAGCGTGGAATATCCTGCCTACCGATGTTGCGATCTCTTCCTGCTCGAACTCCTTTAAGTGCGGACTTAATGCGTATCAGGCTTTCTCATTACCAGCCTCACATCCGTTCCAATAACCCGGCACCTAATTATACGTGTTTATACTACTTGTAATTAGTGAGGAGCCGTTCATGACTACTTTTTTCGACTGGCTGTCAGCTGTCGTCGAGTATGTGCAAAAGCTCTTTTTCACCTTTCCGCTTCTCAGTGTTTTTCTTCGACGACTTGCAACTAATAGGGAGTTCAAAGGCGTCCGTCTATATTTCCTTCAATAAACTGAAACTGAAACGCGCGGGCTTGCGTTTTCAATCAATTACGAAAGTCTGAATATTATAGAAGTTGATATCGAAATCAAGATGTTCCTTGCGATTTCTTATTTATGTTTTGTTAGATTATGAATGGTCACTGATCTGTGAAGACACTTAAAATTACAGAAGAAGGCGAATCACGTCAAAATATCAGATGCAGGATAAAAATAAATGTAGATTGGTCGTTGCATTGATAACGATCGTTCATAATCGGACCATGTTCTCATCGATAAAGCAGGCGTTGACGATCATTTACTGAATTGTAAAGGGTCTGTGCGACAGTAAGAGGGAAACCTTGGGGGAAGTAAGCAAGCCACATAATATCCCTGACAGAAGCACGACATCCGGAACCTATTCTGGTAAACGACATGAGCATCAGATACCAACAATACTTCAGCGGATACAGGATATATTGATGAGGATTGGTCATCGGCCGTGTTAAATGAAAGTCAGATACAGTTGTCGAGTGTCGCATGCGGTTGCGTAACGTCCTCAAGTCCAGGCAGCTGGAGGCAATGTCCATCCCTAACAAAACCTACTCGAACGAGAATGCTCCAAATGTTGAAGTTTTTAAAGAGCGCAGTATGGACTTGCAGAATCAAACTGTGTCGGGACCATCATTAACCTTTGTTGCGTTCACGGACGGATTTTGTACAGGTCCCGCATTTACCATGGCAAAATTCAATTTGCTTACTAACCTCAAACAAATTTTCGCTCATTCGTCTCCTTCCCCACTATTAGAAAGGGGCACGAACAAAATGGGTCAGTTGATAAGTGTTAAAGAGAGACAAGAGAAATTGTTTAGATGCTGAGTTTTCGCATGTGGGGAGAGCCTGCTTGATATGCACGAGATTCTATCAAAAGAATAAGATCATTGTTTTGTTACGCTATTTCAGTACGCTATATTCTCGTGTACTGAATCAGCTGAGCCACAGGAGACAGACATCTGGAATGGGGGGATCCTAGTATCCAAAGGTAAGTCTTAGAATAAGCAACGACGGTCATATTGCGTGCATACGTTTGTGTATACGAGAGCGCACTCAGTTCGTTGGCAAAAAGAATTGTTGGGCCAGGTTGCTGAGTCAGTCGTATAATGACCCAAAATTATCCACGATCTGTTGCCCTGGCTCCGGAAAACCTTCTTGTCTCCATTTCGTGGAACATGGCTTAATCAAATGATTTTTCTTCCATCGTCCCTCTCCTGCTTAAAAAACAGACTGAAAAAGATGTTACTGCAGCCGAGACATGCATTAATATGCTCCTTAACACCTGTTCGCAAAATGATTGCTGAAACATACGAATTATTCTCTAAAGTAAAAAGAGCTTTAAAATTCCTTCTTCGCCATTCATTACATCACTAAATCTGACCCAAACCGTCTAATAAATTTTCATGGTCTCTACTTCTGATCCTGTAAGTGTTCAAAAAGTGATAAATCGTTTTAGTGCTTCGCAGTTATTTGGAATTGCTAACATCTCGAACGCTCTTATTAAACAGGCGTGCGATTTTCCTCAAATTATCGGCAAATTCCTCCCGCAGATTTTTCGAGTATGGTTTCTTTCCTGATTACTGAAAACGTCTATTATTATTCCAGTGTGTGAATCTTATCCTCGGTCTCATCTACCAAATATTCAGGGTATTTTCAAAGCGCTCTCCTGTTAAACTGTCCGGAAATTGGTTACAATTAAACTTATTGATTTCTGCACAGCAATTGACTTCTTAACTCTTCCTAACATGGCTTTTTGTCTGATCGCCCTTGTGAAGGGTACCATATGTCTTTTCTGAATCTAGTCACTTCTCTCCGTGGCGATCATCTGTATGTTGTTGTTATTTATTTCGATCCTTGCAAAGCCTTCGACAAATATCTGTATATAGGACTCCTAGTAAAACTGGAGGCGCTGGCAATTCGCAGTACCGTTAGAGATTTTAGAAAGTCAAACATTTAAATCTAAATCCGTAGGTGTTAGTGGAGTCCTCATTTTTAATAAGAGAACCCTTTTATGTGGAGTCCTCCGGGGTACCGTGTTGGCCCTCTTTTTGTTTTCGCTCTAGGTGTATGATATATCCTCGGCAGTTAAACACGCCCAGTCTCTTACATATGCTAATGAACTCAAATGTGCATATTTCTTCCTGAATTCTGTCGTCCAGTATTGTTTGGAACAGAACCTTTCTGAAATGCTCATTATTTTCGCATAAAGCTCAACATGCTTTATGGTATTATATCCTTTGAAAGTTTTGACAGGTATTTTGGAATAGAAAGGCTACCTAACCAGGGATTCTTCAGGGCACCCCTTTGACTGAGTGTTCCTCAAACAAAAACTTGGGCTTAAGCTGAATTAATAATCTAAATCTCTCGACTCGATATCACAGCCAAAACTGCCCAGATTTTTGATTTAATGTTCAGTAAGTGTCTTTTTTGTTAAATTCTTATGTTGTGTAGTGTTTTGTTCAAAATCTAAAATGACGGAGGGCGAATTTCAAGCCATGCACGATACGGAAAGCTTTTGTCAAATCCCTGCGCAACTGCACTGCGCAACTGAACTCGGAAATTCGCAAACTTTTACTTATGCCGATGACATCAAGTGTGTTTACTCATACCCATACTCTAATGCCGATTTACTACGCTTAAACAGATGGGGTTCAACATGGCAGATGGAGTTTTCATCATCCAAGTGTACTTTCATGTATTTTGGTCCTGCCAAACTTCCTGGTCCCATAATTTTTCAGAATAACCCACTCTCAGAATGCCTCACCATAAAGGACCTAGGTCTAAGTTATACAAATAAGCTTGTTTTATCACCTCATGCAGATAGAATATCTGCCAAAGCCGCGCAGATATGTGGATTCATATCGCATAATTTTTCCTTCCAGAAATGAAGCTAAGACTTTATCAAATGTTTGTTCTTCTAGTCCTCGAATACTGCTGTCCTTTCTTCCGTGATAAAATCAAAAATGTTCAGAGGGTTTTCACCCGGAAACTGTTCTCTCAAGCTTCGTCCGGTATTTCTTATACTCAGATATGTCAGCTGGCGAACATTAAGTTTTTGTGGGTTAGAAGACTTGTAGCAGCCGCTCCAGTTCTCCTTTTCTCCGGCTCCATTTTTTCGGTCGATGGCCGCGACAATCGTTGCCAGGCCGCTGACACACAACCACCCCCGCCGATTATAACTGCCTCCCCTTCCTGTCCAGCTGCAGTGACCCCGGACTGCCCCCACAAACAGTTATCACCTCATGCGCGTCGGACGACCGGGCTTGATACCCGTGAGCCCCTGTAATTATGCTTCCTCCTAATCCTCCCCTTATCAGTCCAATCTCATGACCAGCATCCAACCAGTCACCCCCACCTACGGACGCAGACTTTGACTCCCGCGTAAACTACACACCGCGACTGACGCTCTCCGTGAACGGACGCTTATCTCTGTTGCAAGCAAACCGCCAACTTACGGTAACCTGCCCTGTGTACAGAATAAACTAGTCCTCACAGCTCCGTGACTTCTGACAGTAGACGAAACGAACTTATTGTGCGTGGATTAAGTTGATCTCACATCCTTGACCGCCACAGACTCGAAGCTGGCCTTTGCTTCCTTTTTCGCTTCAGCTCTATCTCCAGTTATCCGCTCTTTGACACTCTTACTCCGAGAGATCGGTCTTATACCACGCGCAACTCCTCCATGATGATTCCACCATCTCTTTGCAATACATCTAAGCACTTCCTCTACTTTGCATCCAAATATGCCTTCCTTTGGAATAATCTTCCTCCTGGAATTAGATTATCGCCTAAGTTACTGTTATTCAAGTCGAAATTACGCAAACATCTTACACTGGAAACCATTAAGGCACTGTTAACGGTCTCATTCCCGAACACTAAAATTCTTGACTTCGAGAAGGGTCCTCCTGGCATTTAGTGGTAGATCAAGTGGTAGCCCTTAATTATATCATTAGAAACCCCTGTTTTGAATTGGTTTCTAAATCCACTGCTATCACTCCTCCCCCATAGCGACAATTTTCGCGGTTTTTGATGTCATCTGCCGCATTCCGACCTCATGCGGTCTGTTGACGCTCACGGCGGAACCCTCAGTATTCACCGTCTACTAGTAGTTTCGTCGTACCTCCCTTCCTCACTCCTCGGCTGAGCTCGAAGCGTGCTGTGGCCGATCGCATCTGGGTTCCTCTCGTCTGGCCTCTTTGAAGCAAATAGTCTAATGCGGCGTATCAATCCGGTCCAGACGATGTCAGTTGTGAATCTCGTATACAATACCACATGCAGGCCAGTCCTGTCTGACCCGCATACGTACCCCTCGAGGCTGACACTTATTGATACCTTGACGATGTCCCACTACAATCCCTTATATACCGCCCCCTGCAGACCAGTCCTGCTCGCTTTTTTCAGTTATTAATTTTATTGAGGGTTTTTTCTCCTGTAAAATTAATCCAATCATCTTTAACTTTTGTATGGAGTTTTTTTTCACCCCTCCCTAATCATGTTGCTCAATGGACTATTTAGTCAGAATCTATTAATTGCACATTGTAGAGATTCAGCCTACCTCGTCTAAAATTCACATGTTAATTTATTTTAACTTGCTTTGATGGGACCTCGACGGGTCTTTAATAAAAATTATCTTATCTTATTTGCCTTTAACCCAGAGGACTGAGATTAAGGTTATTTAGACGGACTTCGTATGAATGTGCACCTTGACATCTCACCATTTTTGTGGCTCGCCTCTGCATTCTTTTGAGTAGATTGAAATCCTGCTGAGTCCAGGATCTTCAGGTCTGAATTTCGTTTGCGTGAAGCGGAATCACAAGCGTGCCGAAAGCTTTGGGGAAGCATTCTTCATAATAAAAACTGTAAATGTCCGCTTTATAGCGTAGGGCATTGAAGTCGCTGCCTTAGACGCCTTACATCACTGCTTAAAAGGGTTTAAGATGTCCGCGGTCTAAACTTCATTATCTTTCTGTGTGTCTGCTTCTCGATATGGCTTGCCTTTCAGACTGTATTGTCGTGTCTGGTTTGGATTGCCAAGGCGAAATATGCTGCACTTGTTCGAAATAAAAATCTGCAGACCACAAACGACAGTGCGATAAACTGCGAGGTTAATAGGAATCGAATGCCCCTTGAGATATACGCACCACTCAACTCTTTGACACATTCATAAGTCCTATACGGCTACATGCGCAATAACAAAAGTTGCGTAACGCGATTCCAGCCATGAAGTACCGCACCGGAAAACCAAACACAGTGTTGATGCTCACTGATTTCTTCCGATCGGTATTCACTCGTGGGGCTGATTTTCCCCCTACTCCTAAACAGGTTTAATAACATTAGCGGCAAAAGCAACGGAAGCATCAAGGCTTCGTACCAAATGTGCTAGCAGAGAATCGTAACCACTCGCCTGTATCAATAAGGTCAAAGACCTTTAGACGAAAAACTGCCAAGTCATCTGGTGGAGATCATATTCATCTACTTTTTTTAGAGAATCAGCTGTTGCACTATGCGAACGAGTACCGGTGATAGTTCGGTGGTCCGTTTAAGATGCTCAACTGCCAGGATAATAGGAAACTGTCTTTATTTAATTGATTTGCTAAGGCACATCGAGGTTTCAGTCACAATATTATCGTCTAAATCTTCGGAACCGCCTTTCATAACAGGTCACGGGACTGGTAATTATTAATGTTGCATAGTGAACCGATAACATTCTATTTGTTTGCAATTTTTTTGAGTGCGTATATGCGAAATCGGTGCGCATAAATTGGGTCATCACGGGCTCTGTCACTAACCCTACATACATATAAATACATGCAAGCAATTAATGGTCTACCCGAAGCCAGGAAACGTAAAATAGGCTGCATAGCACGGCATGCGCCGAGGGCGCCATTGTTTTAAGATTGTTCTTCATTGGCAGGAAAATGTGCACAGGATTGCTTGATGGATGTGAGCACATTTGATTTAACAGTATCATGTGATTGTGCCCCAGACCGACGCCTCCTGTGAACTATTTGGAGAAATAGAATCTACGGAATCATCGTCCAGGTGGATGGAAGACTTGCCACGATCAAGCTGAAATTATCTATCGATGACAACACAGAATATTAACTGGCAGTAGTAGAAAAAGATAACCGACGTGATTCGGTATTTGGTCTAATAGTCTTCACTGTCATCATTATTCCGCACCACCCCAAGTATTATTTGTGTAATGACGCATTACTCGTCTAGGAGGTGCATCTTCAAGACAATAGTACGTGCAGATGAGGCGAAAAAAAACCATATTAAATCGTCCGAACATTGACTGGATGTCAGCCGCATTTCTTTAGAAATCTAATGGACACAACGGACAGTAATTTGATGGGGAAGATAGCCAAAAACACCTCCCAAAATGGCTGTTGCGTTGGGGTTTTTCTGGTAAAATAGGTAAATACGCAGAAATAAAATGGCCTCTTTGAATAAGACGCCATTGGGATAGCGCAGAAGTAAGCATATGAAGGTACCTGGCATCATGAATATGATTAAATTTGCTTTCATCGGTTTTCATCCTAAACTCTTCTTGTGAGTCTGGCGCATTCGCTAGACTCCGTCATGGATATAAAGTTCCACCATCCGAGGGCACCAATACAAATTGCAGACGAAATATGCCAAACTCGATTTGCGGACCAAATTCTTCTCCCACCGGCTGGTTGAGGGATGGAACAAATTGCCGAAGTCCGTTGTCTTAGCGGAAATCATCGAGACTTTCAAAAAAACACTAGATAAATGGATGCTTGATGGTCAAAAATTTACATGATATCAATGACTGGCATAATTGCTCTGCAAATATCTGCATGTTTTTTTCATTCGTCTATCTATAAATAGGGTTTTCAAAGGCTCTGCTTCCATCCGTCATATATACTGAATTATACCAAATTTTTATTTGTGTTCCCGCTGAGAAGAGGAACTGAGGAAACAAAGCTGACGCATATTTTTATGAAGCTATTATACGCGTGCAGACTTTTCGGATAAAACCTGTCCTCCCTTTCCTATAGGCGACTACCATTCAACCGGCTGTCAACAGTTCGTTTTCCCAGAGGGCATAGGTCCTCGTCCAAATCTAAAAAATACATCGCGCCCACAGACACGGGGCAGCTGTGAGCCTACCTGAACTAGCGCAACGTCCGAAAACTCTTGTTGTGGTGGATCTGAGGCCACAGAATACTCCTCATCGTTTATTGAACTATTCAATGTTTTTTTATTGATTTAAACAGAGTCGACTTTATAACTTCATCAAACCTGTTCAGCATCATACAACGGGCATAGAATGGACTCCCTGATGCCGTCGTTCTTTCCGAAAGTCTCAAATCATTTAAGTGCAGACTAGACGCTCATTTGTTGAGAACCTACTGTACATATAATAATGATTGTTTTAGCGGCGGCAGTTTGCGCCTAGCTCACACTTACCGCAAACTTCTTAACTTTTCGCATTTGCTGATGTAATTGGTGACTTTATTTCTGTTTATCGATATGAATAGGGAGCTCAAGGGCGAAAGCCTCATTCCCTTAATAAACTGACTTATACTGACTTAAACAGTCGAGAGGAAGTATAAAATGTACAAACTGAATCTTTGAGTGTTTATCCAATTGGGAATGCAAAATCTAGTTATGATAACTTCCATG
Organism: Spirometra erinaceieuropaei; assembly: GCA_902702965.1. Taxonomy (NCBI): domain Eukaryota; kingdom Metazoa; phylum Platyhelminthes; class Cestoda; order Diphyllobothriidea; family Diphyllobothriidae; genus Spirometra; species Spirometra erinaceieuropaei. The sequence goes on along the minus strand of CACRXP010000020.1, from coordinate 550,152 downwards.
AGAGTAGGTCGGCACCATGACAAACTCAAAAAAACCATGTGGCCTCATGCCAAACCTCGGATACTGTTCGCCCTTTAATTAGCACAACCAAACTCTGTCCTATGGATTGTATTACAGTAGATTATACGGGTATGTACTCACCAGGGCCAATGGAAATTAGTTTTCAGCCTGCAAGAACTCTGGCCGAGGATCTTCCTCAACAGAGAGTTTGACTTTAGATACCTGAACTTTGCTTAAAGTTTAGGTATAATGTCTCATTTTTGATGACCACGTGAGCAAATCCATTGTCCTAAGTGATCAGGCGAATCAGGAGAAATTACCTCGTTCGATGGGTCGTTTGCGCTTTGCTTTTAACATAACGCATTAGTAATACCCCTTTTTTCAATGCAGGCAGTGACCGGCAAGTTCCCTAGATTTACTACCCTGTAAAACAGGATTGCCGATCGTGACAAGGAAGAACGAAATAGCCACATCAGGCTTACTAACCGCCATGAGACAGTGATTCCTAACATAGGGTTAGGACTCGTAAGGTCCAAACCCGTGTTCTCTTCATTGTTCTTATCCCTGAGCAACGGAATCGTTGTCACGTCATAAACGTAAACTGCTTTCCTTTAGCTGATCTTGAAGAACAGGACTGCACCGGGTCTTCTATTAAAATCCTGGCTGTTGGTCTTGATATCTGACTCGTTCTAACCTTTTTGTGGTTCTAGCTTTTATTTGATATTGAACGTACCCAAAAACCATTTGTCCAGAAAATCCACATTCGGCAAAATTTTTCTTTCTGATAAACGCTCAAAAAGTCTATTTAGATTTTTAAGATACCTACGTAAAACATTTGGGGAGAATGCATTTCACTAACAGGCTATTGAAATTCCAATGAAACTGACAAGAAAAACCGGCAAGAACCTTATTCAACCTAGACTTTTTATTGGCTTTTATACCTCCATCCTATAACACCCTAGATGCCGCACTAGAGACGTTCGCAGTTATCGTTTTGGATAGTTAATTTTAGTTTTTAACACATTAAGAACTGTTCCAAATGTCATCTTATTTCCCGTTCGCAGTAAGCGGCGTGCCATATTATTATCCACCAAGATCGACTGGCGAACTAGCTGCTGACCCGGTGCTAACTGACGCAACTTCTTCAAATTTATTTATAGAGGATGGTAAGATCACGTATATATTCTTACTTAAGATCCTGCTCATTAACTTTCGTTTTATATATTGAAACCTACCAAAGGACTTGTGAATGCCGATCAACATAGATTTTAAAACAATCATTATTCGCGCTAACAGCAATAGCGCCTTAGTACTGAGACTTTCCTTAGAATTCTAAGACGATCTCCAGAATGATTGTTCATTTATCTAAGCAAATTCGCCAGTATGATTATCGTGTGTTTATTTTTTCGGTTTTTTTAAGAATTCATATGAATTCACACTTACGAAAATAAACAATAAAATTTTATTGTTTATTTTTGTTCATTAATAAACAAAAATCGACAACTTTCAAAACTCGTTAGTGCAAATTGGGAAATATGGAGTAAGGTTTTAACAGGGTGGGCGGATGGCATTTGTAGGAAAGTCGATTAAGAGTTATGTTTTACCGCTGATTTTACTTTAATTCAGCCATGACGCAAGCTTGAAGTCTATAGACTTCTATAGAAGTCATTTGTAACCGGAAGTGAACAGAGTAAACAATTTTTCGCAGACAAGACTATTGTTAATCTATAAATCTAGTTCGGTTGTCAGTTCTGTTCTCAAATTAATTTTTCCTCTTACGAGTCGCCAGAGTATAGGTAAAACGCGGAAATTCTGATTATCACATCCACCGCTTCTGATCTTTCAACAGGCGGGAAGGTGCAAAACTACTTGTGTAAACTAACCAGTCTTTAATCACACTATTAGCCGCTCTGCTTTTCCGGCCGCAAAACCATGGGTTGTTTATACTTGCAAACCAGAAAAAACAACCACATTATAAAAGCTTGACATCGTCGGTGAGCGAAGGTGGAATTTTCATGGTAACTGATGCCAAAACCACAGAAATAGATCTTCCATGTGCCCAAAGTTCGCAAATGATGGGGTGACCATGTTGATAGCCAAAAAATTATGAAACATGAGTAGCGTTTCTCCCGCTTGTCCGTACTGAAGGTCACTTAAAAGTCGATAAAAATATTGACTGCTTTGACCTTTTTTCTCGATTTTGACACACTCGGCGCGCTGTCAACGAATACGTATACAGGCACTTGTACTTTGAATCGTTAACTTTAAAATAACGGTATTCGACAATAAAAAGTGAAATGAGATACGTCTCTGTCATAATGTGAGGACTGAAAATTCCTGACAATATGATATGACTGTCATATAAATCGAAGCAAAGTATTCAGTAGTATAGGGACGCGAAGCCGTTTGCCATTTTACTGTTAAGATTTATCTTCCTTTGGGTGCGGTAGATACTGTGCAAGTCTGTTTCTACTATAAAGTAGTTCACGCAAAAGTCACCGTCTTCACTCTAACCTTGCTGTGGAGCACACAGTGTACATCGTCGGCAACGACGGTTTAACTGTTGTGCATGAAAATTGCCACTTTACACCCGTTTCTGTTTAGCTGAACAATTATCGTTCGTTCTTTTATATTTTGAAATCCACGGGCATAAAGTTATCTGTATTGCCTTGTGTTTCAATAATTTAACCTACCAAGCTTTCGCTACATTTTTTACACTCGAAAACTCCCGGATTGTTCAGTCTCCCACAACTTCCTCTCAAACGGCTTTTCTTCTGTCATTTATCAATAATAGTCCCATTTTGCTTATCTTCAATTTTAAGTGCCAAGATGCGCATTACGTAGGGAGTAAGCAATTTGGACTAGCAAACACGGGGCTAGAAAACAAAGTTTACTTCCTCGAGTGAAGACGAGTGTTTGAACTCCAGTTGTCTGTGATTAAAGATGCCTTGCCGAGCAAAGGAAACTTTTTTTTCTGGTATCTCGAATTCCTGCAGGAGTCCATTGTTAGAGATAGGCAGGAACAGAACTGACAGCAGTTGTGGAAGTTACTAGCTACTTAACGACAAATGACCCGGACACGAGGACGGCTGCAAGGGTCTCTGTATGCCAACGTTACATCGATACATCGATTATCTGAGTTATCAACCGAGGCCTAGGCGTCAGTCAGTTTTCATCTAATCTTAATTTCGGGGTTGGCGAGTATGTTGGTGGCAGCTAAGTTGAACTCGTTACTCGTTTACTAGGTATTACCGATCTCTTGCGTACATTCCCATCCTCGTTGCACAACTAGCTCATGTTCATGTATGTACGATCCGAGAATGCGTTCAGTTGTACCTGTTAAATTAACAGGTCAGTTAAAGCACAGCACACGATGAACTATGCCTGAATCCTCCCTCTGATCTTAGAGCTCTTTTATTTCCATGATTTAGCCACACATGAAAGCTTTTAGTCAGTGGACATTTCAAACAGCTAGTCTCATAAGAATTTGAAAAATCGTTTCTGGAGCATTCTTTATATTTGGTGGGCATGCTATATTGCGATTGTTTTTTGCTGGGGTCAGTCGGGAACGATCAAGTAGGCACCGATCTACAAACTTCACTGAATAGCCATTTTGCATGAATTGTCCGCCGAAGTATTATACTTTGCGTGTTTTTTCGGGTTGCTATGCTAAGCCTGGAGCCATTTCAAGAGTGTCCTCACACAGTTTCATTTTTGGGCTACCGGTTAGTTGCTACGAAAATGGAGAGATTGCGTGGTGTTCGTTGACTTCGCGTAAACCATCGTCCCTTGTTCGCCATCAGGATTTTGCCTGACGAGCATGTCAAGAAAAATCGGTTACTGCCCCTTTTTGTCTTCTTTTGTTAACAGTATTTCAGGGGGGATTACATTACACAATCTATGGAAATTTTGTAGCATGTTCTTCCTGGCGATAAGAAATGTGTAGTCAACGTAACGGCGAGAAAGTATTGTCTCTTGCTGGTCAAAAGAGGTCTTTTTTGTTTGTGTAGCACCAATTCTACTTGTTCGCTTTCACCAGACCTAGGTCAACAGAGGATAGGTGCTCCAAACCACCAGATAATTTCTGGTTTGCTCAGCATCGACTATGATTATCTTCATCACCAAAATTTACCTGTCGCTTAATAATATTGCGATTTGGTTCAATTTGCTGTGTTGGGGCTCATTCTTCTTTTAAACTATCCGGTTTAATTCTTTTAAATTGGAACTACAAAAATATGCATACGGTTTATCGCTGTTTGGCATACTTAGTCCAGTAGATACAATTGAAATCTGAGTCGTTAGCATTTTCTGTTTTAGGTATTTTTATACCTGTTTGTTCACTGAATTAGAGAAAGTTGATGGAAGGGATGATCTATATATATAATTAATCCTTTCCGTCAAACCAGGTGGACACATCTATTTACAATTGTTAACTAAGGCTGTTTTGTTTCTAAGCTAATGGGAAACGACTCCGTATCTGGACCCTCCATACTTTACGAGCAATCTTCGTCCTTGACTAAACTGTTCGCTGATCAGTGAAAACGTATATTCAGCCTGCTCAAACGGCCGCTACTCTTTAAGGTCACTTTTATCTAACTTTTCTGTGCCAAGTAACGGCTTTCATGTGCTTCTCACATGTTTTAGTAATTTTTTGGTTTATAAAGTTGCGATCAATAGTCCCTGTGTAACAAATGCGTGCAAACATTGCGCAAACTAACCTTAATCGTCGGCAGCACGTTCGATGAACGAATACTCGGATTATAGTTGGCTACAGAGCTGTTGGACATGGTATCCTGAATCCAGCTTAAAGGTTCAACTGAAAGGGTACAGCTTGTTATACCAAAATTCTCATACTCTGTTCCAATTTTTGCCTACAAACAGAGGTTTTGGTTATTGTATTATGGTTTGCGCCGTTCTAGCCTAATAAAGTTCCGATAAGTACGTTTTAGGCCACATGCTAAATTTTCGCTGAACGTCAATCACAAGTTGGGACTCTATTAACCGATTTGATCGTGCAGACGAGACTCGAATTGGGGCAACTGTACCGTTCGAAATGCTATGGACGAAGCCATACTGGATGCTAACGCCAGTCAAACGTATCTAGGTTGAATACATTTCAGACTTTGCTGTCTCAGATCTCACTTTTTTCTCGTGAAAAAGAAATCCTCGTGTCATCAACACTTTACTCATTACGTGGTGACATGGCCCGTAATGAGAGCGGAATCCACTACGCATGAATCTCGGTGCGAATCATTGTTACCCAAAGACTGACCCAGTTCTTGCCTCCTTCAGATGGAAACAAATGAACTTTAGTGGCATCATCGGGAAGGAATATTCATACACCCAGGTAATTCTCACTACCGCCTTGTTCCTGGAAATCTAGTCTTTCCCTTGCCAATTAAAAAGCCTCGCTTGGACAAATTCCCATAGTGTCTAAACGCACATTGGCTAAATATTCAGCCCTCCTTGAATTTTTTATCATTTCAGCACAATCAGTGGTCGTCACAGCCGTGGTTCATTGGCTTTATGGTAACTTTTAATTCGATGCTTAGACTTAACTGCGATAACATCAGCAGTTAGAACTGAGAAACAGCCGGCACAAACTGCAGTTTGTGACTGGGTGACTTTCTCATTCCGCGTGCATTCTGGAGCTCCAGGGTGGTCTATTTCCATCAGTTAATAGTAAGTCGACCGTACATTGCGCTTTTCCATAAAGTCGACCAGATTTGATTGAGTTGAAAACCAGTTATGTTGCCAGCCGGGCCGATGACTTTCAAGCGACCACTTATGACTTGTTGGAACTACAGCTGGTAATTACCTCCACCAATGAGACTCCCCTTCCACATGCTCAACACATTATCTAGAACAAGGACAAGGTACGCCCGTGGGGCTCGCTTTTAGGTCGAGGGTTGGCTGCAACCCTGCATGAAGTCCATGCCGAGGGATTTGAATACCTGTATCCAACGCTTTTACCACACGAATATCATGTAAAACTTCCTAATCATACCGGATAAGGGTTTTCTTGAGTTCTTGGAACACATCTGCTGCCCAACTTAGATTATAGATTGTAACATCGTTCTTGTCGAAAAGACACCTGTCCAAACTCTAAATTGATTAATGGCCACTCATACGAAGGGATAAGCTCATCCCGGTGGTTTTTGATCACTGGTACATTTTACACATTCCCTACACTATCTTCTTGTGTCAACGCCGAGACCCCATGTGTGCCCGAACACTTTTCCACAATTTATATTTAGAACCGGACTCGGCTGTCCAATTAATTTAAGATACAGACGAAGTGGCAGGTTACCAAGAAGGGCGAACGTTTGGGTGAGAACCCACCCAAACGCTTTCAAATCATTTATTTTTACCATGTTCGTTTGCATCAGTGCCGGATACCAGTTGCGTGAACTGCGCCGATCCGCTGGATACCGTTGGTCCCAGTTTTATCTACAGGCCTTATGAGTGATTCTAGCTGCAGACAGTACAATTCCTATCATGCTGCTATAAGAAAATACGCTTTGCCGCTTATGGATAGGTAAAACATCAAAAGCCGGTCGTGCGCATATCTTATTTCGATGAGGCGTTCAGTGCGCCATTTTCGCTAGCCTGCACGTGAACATTCGTTTTGATGTGCTCCTTTTGATGTGGGCTTTCTATTTCTCTAATGTACTTTTGCTAAGAGCAACCTGTAAAGTGACTGTTGGTGGCCATGGTAATTCTTCACGATTTGAAAGACCGTTATTGTGCGCTGGTAAATATTTACGTTCTGGAACTTGGAATTTATTTACACGTGAAGGTTTTATGAACGGAATGAGGTATCTAGTAACTCATGTGTTAATGAGGTGACCTGCATATGATGTATAAAAACTCCCGAACCGGTACCCATTGAGATAAAACTAGGTAGGTTTCCAAATGAGGAACTGGAACGTCCCGCTGTCATTGGGCTTAAGTCCTTTGAGTCTTAATATCCTACTGCAATTTAGTAACGCAACTAAATTACTTGCTTTTTAGGAAACGAAACTCTGTATGACGCGGTGTCAGACTTTCAGACGCCCCCATGCTGCATTTTCATGTTAGCTTTTTTGGCGAGCGTAATAACTAGGAGTCACCGTCGACCTCACCACCAAATTTTGCCAAAATCAGCGATAAACTGTGATACGTGTTTCTTGTTAGTCCTTCTGTAAGTTTCTTCGATCTTGGGGAGAGTTTAGAAAGTTTCGAAGGCATGTCCTGCGGGCACTCGACCCAGTGAGACATACGCTTTTTGGAACGCTTGTATACTCACTGATATTGTATCGTGACCCTTAAGTTATAAAAATTGTTGAATCGCAGAGCATTCTGTATTGCGCATGAATAGAGATCAGGAGACCAACTGCTAGGGTGATACTAGCCTCCATCGTTACATCTGCAGTTTTTCAGCCACATTCGAGGCTCAATTTATAAATATACCTGGAAAGGGTATTGTGTCGGCCACGAAATACTCTGTCATGCCTACAGCCTACTTACAACATTTCGCAGCAAAATTGAGTACATTTTGTTTATTTTTTCCCTTAGGGTTATTACTACCTTCGATTTTGCAATGTCCTCACTCGGAGGAGATTTTGAATAAGCTACGGCAGCAAAAGCAGACTGCCTTCATACAAAACCTTTTTTACCAAAATTCCATGACGATGGAATTTTTGAACTATAGAATATTTTCTAAATGAGTTCTGTTGCTTACTAACCTGAACTCTGAGCTCGAGTAATGTTTTCTCTGTAGCAAGAGAACTTTTCCCTAAAGACATTCTCGGACGTCTACCAGGATATTATACAAGGTTGGATGTCTCCACAATCGAATGTTTGACTTTTCTAATGTACTTTAAAAACAAAACGCCCACTTCCCAAATTTGGTTTAGGGAAACTTATTCTTCAAGAAAATTCCTTCTTCACACCCGTAGAATATTTCGCCGCTAAAAGGTAGGTAGTTTAGGAACTTATCGAAGAATGATACGCATTTTTGTGCGTTTCTAGGACTTCCAGATTGCCTTTCCCACATCCTCTCCGAAACCGTTTGCACAACTCTTTCGTTTTACCTAAAAGATGATTTTCAGACTGTTAGAATGTAATTGAAGAAGTAACAGGCCTTATAAACAAGTTTGGAACCTTTCATACTTTGCGCTAAAATCTTAGTAAATCGAGTATTCCGATTTCGGAAACCCATCTGTTTTTCACTTCTTATAAGTATTTTGAAAATGCATTCTCTCTAGAATCGACGCAAAAATGAAATCTTTATTATTCCCGTATATGAAAAATAAGTTTTTGGGTAGCTTGCTGTGCCTCGCCAGCACAGACGTTCTAGCCATCTATAGCTTTCAAGTCTGTACCGACAAATTTCGGCCGACCATAACTGTGAATTCTCGAGTTAAACAGACAGGAGTCATGTGTAAGCTCGGTGGCATGCGTCAGCACATTTCTCGTCATTCGGAGATGACTTATTTGCATATGTTTATTTTTTGTAGCTAACGAGTAGGAGTCGCCTATCACATTGTGTGTAGAGGGTGTGATCTATGACTTAGGTCCTTTAGAAACCACTTGGTCTCGACCGTGTTTTGGCTGCATGTGAGAAGGAATTTTCCTCAATCTTTGCAAAATATGACTCGGTGTTTTGCAATAAACTTCTTTGCTAACAAGTGCGCAGTATTGCAATAAAGTCACAATTCAAAATTTTAACACGAGCATTTTGTCGTAAAATAAACTTGGTGCCTCTTTCGTCCTTGTTGATGGCAACGTCGGAATCGGGAACATTGTCTTGGATTAACAGAAACCAACGAGTATGGACTGTTTGCATAAGTCTGTATAAGTATTATGTTCGTTGATTCCCTTGTTACAAAACCTTGCTCGGTTTAATGACAGGGCATCCTACGATTTCCTGTTTTGTATTCAGTTTTTGGTGATAGTAAAGCAGGCAAAACTCTGTGTTTATTACGCAGTAAATACCTCCATTGCAGTTTTGTAGTTTCAATGAGCAGGCTTCATGAAAATCACTTTTAAGTCAACTTCATTCCCTCTAATAATTGCATGTTTGTGTGTCATTTTTACCCATTTTGGACGACCAGTCTGACAAACCCGCGGTTTTGTCAATTTTCGCGCTAACCTAATATCTGCATTTAGTAATAAGGGGATCAGGCCCTATCTGTCGAACGACCAGCAAAGTTGCAGGATCAAATGAGACCGTAGAACGACTTTTACCATACAGCTTCGAACTGTTGCGGTAGATATCAACTCCCATGGCGCAACTGGTACGGTTTGGACCAACTCCCCTCTTTGTGGGTGAACCTGGACCCCACCGTCTGTCATGAGAGTTTGTCGCGGCTTATTAAGGTGGCTATGTCAACGTGACTAATTAACGCACACAAATTAGGACTCCAGGAATGGAGCACTGCACGTCAAGTCAATCACTCACGAGGTTTTGAATGAATAAATGACTTGTGATATTCCAAGAGTAGTAATCGAAGACAGCTTATCTTTTGTTTTTCACATCCCTATCTTTACGGCAATAATTTAGCTGAGGCAGCCTTCATGTTCCAGGCCCGTGCGATTAGTTGGTCCGGATAAGGAGAAACTGACACCCTCAAATCCATTCTGGGTGCATAATTGATTTGTCTGCTTCGGGTTCATCCAGCAACCGACAGCGCCACCGACTGCCTCTGTCTAATCGTGTGTGTGCACAACTCTCACACAAACATATGAGCGTGCACCTGCGCCTAGGCTTAGCGATCGTAGGTCTCTGGTGTTGCGTGTATGCATCGATGTGCAAGGTGTGAAATGAAGACCTAACTGGTTGGGGGGGGGGGGGTATTCACGTGGGCAGGTCTTGATGCTCACGTCCGTCTCGCCAATGGGGTGTGAGTGCATCGGCGTGTCGCCAGTGGTGCATAGTGTGAAGAAGACGGAGCGCAAAGAGCGGAAAACAGCATTAGGTTAGGTAGCTGCAAGTTCTGCTCACCTAGGAAAGTTTGCAGCATGAATAGAAATGCGAAGTCGGAGAAGAAGCCTGGGACTCCTACATGGCATTTACAGATTTCAGTTCTCACCTTCTTTTCCTAACCCTTCTGCAAGTATTACAGTTGGTTCAGCTTCTCCTAACCAACTTGGCGTGGGGGGGGAATTGGTTCCCCTTCTTCTGACCTGTTGTGTGCCAGCTCTAGAGCTGGTAAACATCTGTCTTGCGTTTTTCACGTCTCAATGGGGTTGATATGCTCTTTGTACCGCTAAAAGCGAAGTCAGTGAGGTCATTTTTGGACCTTTAGTTTTTTGGGGAACTGAGAACATTTGACCCTATGACAATTATGGAAATCTCTGGAAACTCAAAAGCGTATGTCAAACCGCTGAAAATTCTGACCTTTTAAGATTTTAGACAATGCTGAGCCCACAACTAACGGACCTGGATGCGATTGATACGTGAAGGTAGATACTTAAACTGCCGGCGACAAGACTTCGTCTTTCAGCCGTCTCTCTGACTGTCAAGTCAGAAAAATGGCATCTGCTCACTACTCTCATGTTGTGCCTGACTGACACAGGTTGACAAACTAACGTTCTTTCATGTAGCTTCCGGCAGTTTCAACGTCATTACATAATTTAAAGTACAATATTTTCCTCTGTGTGTTTATGACCTTAACTGGGGCCTTCTTCTACTTCGGCTATTTCGAAAACTCAAACTCGCATTCGAGGTTTTTTAGTATTTCATAAGAAACCTCCCTTAAGGCCCGCATGTTTGACTGTAAGTATCTACACTTCCGGACCCAGATGTTAGTTCATTTGTTCAGTTTTTCCACATAGTAAGAAACCCCGTCGGCTTTAGTCGAGCGATCATAAATGTACGCTAGGTACCCGCAGTTGATCTGGTTGTTTTACACGATAGTGCATCTAAAAACGACGGCCGAATTGTCGCATCAAACAACCGCCGCTGTGCGTTTTTTTCGGTGTCCAAGTCATTTACAGCCGGTTGCTGCGTCCTAACATAATCAGCTGATTGCATATCGATCAAAATAATGCGTGTTGGAGCGCGACCCGCTGAATTATCGACCGATTCTTTGGAGATCTTCCTAGATTAGCATTCAACCCATTTTTGGAAATATAGGTGATAACACTCGCTCCTCGCATAGTTGACATGCGTACCGCAGCGGTCGTATTGAGTAAACACCGGCGCCTGTAAATTTGGAGGGAGGCGGTCAGACTTGTTAACGTCATGATCGTTTACGATCTCTTGTGTGCACACTCGCGCACCCGCGTAGGTATGACTAATTCCTCCCTCTGTTTTGCCTTACTGGCGCCCGCCTCTGTCTCATGTGAGTGCTCGAAATCAAACACGCACACACACACTCCGGTCCTGACCCAAGCCTGCTGCTGATCACACCCTTTTCGTTTCCGTTATGGAGACAAGAATAATCATGCTGCAGCACGTTGGCATGACCTGGCAATAAGAGGTCAAGCACGGTGACTCTGGCCCTTTTTTTTATGCAACAGACCCCATGCTCTCAGGCCATTTTGAAATAACCGTGGCAAGGGTATGGTTTATGGCCGTTGCATCCCCTCTCATACCCCTGGGAAAGCCTGTGTGATAGTATGTTCGCTAGTGTTTTGTGGACACACTGCTTCAGTTGATGGCGATTGCTGGTTGACTGTGCACTTTTCTCCGCCTACACCTCTTGTTGCCATTCTAACATAATAGCGTATGATGGAGTTGCAGAGATCCAGTAATAGTTGTGGTTTTGCCACCTGCCTCCTTTTGCTCTCTTGTATTTCCTCCTGAGGGGTAATTTCAAACTCCGCCAATAGTTTTCTTTTCTTTCGTCCACCCTTGCGCTTTCAAAGTCCCACCTTTGGGGGTCGTTAATACTTCGTCAGACTTTGTATCTGTCATAGACCATTCGAGATAATGTCCAACTTGAACCTGAAAATGTAATACTCTTCCTAGACATGGCGTAGATATCCTTCCATAGTCATCTGGAGAGAGGGACCAAAACACTGCATAGGCGATAGTGAACCTCAGAATGTGCGGCGCTGCATATAAGTTGGACTATAACGGCGGTCAGAGTGGTTCATGACACGCGTTTACCGGACTGCGCCGAGTTCGCCCTAGCCCAAAACTATAGCCTTCCATGCGTGGAATGATACGCCCTAGATGTAAAAATGCAGGCCAGGTCAGCCACCGCAACGCGATCCCATCAACAGCTTATCGACAGGCTCGGACAGTCGACTGGTGCATAGGGAAGGGGAGAGATAGTGGGGTCAACAGTGAGGAAGCTATCTTCAAAGTAAATCAACACTTTACTCACTGTAATAAAACTGACGCACTTTAATCTATCATAACGAACTAAAGGTCGTGATTTGAAAGGTTGCCAACGGACGGGGCAGTTCTATCCTCAGGACTAAGAGTCGGACCGCAATGACTCCTCAATGTGGTCTCCGTGGCATTCTCACTTATGTGCGCCCATCTCCGGTCATATTGACATTGTTCTGCTATCGAAGCAAGATGGCTGAGGGAAAGGAGAGTGCGATAAATGCTGTGAGCGTCTGTCTCGACATAACCTATTTCACACGCATCCCTTATGGGAGCCATGCGGTGGACATCGCCATTCGGGACGGCTATACTGTCGTGAAACTTATAAAATTCTTATTCTGACAATCGCGCTTCCTTAATTTAACTGCTTCCTGAAAATAGCATTCTTCCTTGTATCGATATGATTACGGCCTCCTTGACGAAGACAAAGGCTCAATTAAGATAGGACACGCAGTGTAACTTTAACAGTCCTGCGGAGACACTTTCCTTGCATTCTCGGACAAAGTGGAGGGATGAACTTAAAAGGCGTTCGATACGTCCAATAATCCCAGGACTGACTTAAAAATTTTACTACAAGAGTTTGGGGAAGGCTTACCGAGCATTCCGGTACCACTATTTTGAACCCCTATTTGCAATCATCAAAATAGACTCCATAAAAACTTCTCTTTACCTACTTGAAAATTTTTCTAACAGCATTACATAAGAGAGTGGCTACCAATCACCCAGTGAACTATAAACATCGACATGCAGAAATGACCCCAAGCACAGTCTATATCATCCATATTTGCAGCAATTCCCAATGGTTGAAGGAAGTTGAGTAAGAATTCAAACGGAGCAGTGAAAGTTACCCGCTTTCTACACGACCATTCGGGGAGAAACAGAAACTCGGTAAGATGTGGTTATGTGGCCTAATTTCATGGGCGCAATACTGTTGACCTACTTTATTATTTGGAGTTAGTGTGATTAGGTTGGTATGGCGTTGTTGTGTGTTGCGGTGTGTTTTCTGTTGGCGGCCTTGTTCTTTTCTTGCCGTGTCTACTTTTTCGGCCCAATGCCGGTGGTTCTTCTTGACTTTCGCCCTGTCATTTCCTTCTAACTTTCACGTTAGATGTTCCAGGGCTAGGATGTAGGGCTGCGGTTAAATGTCGAGGTTGGGGGTTATGGTTGGGGTTAAGGTTAGGGTTATGGGTGAGGGGTTATGGTTAGGATTTAGGGTAACCACTCAAATTACAACCCGTATTTCACGTGACTGGGCTTTGTTTGTCTCAGATAAGACTACATAACCACATCTAACCAGAAACTAATCACAACTTAGTCGGAGGTTAGTTATTCCTGACCACTAAGAGACAGAACCCTTGATGTTGCATGCGTTACCTTGCATTAGAATTGCCTTCGAGGTCACAGGGCGCAAGGATTGTCTTCACAAACTGTGCGGCATCTACAAGGTGCAGCCAAATCGTACGTCCAAAGAACGAGTCAAACAAAGACGGGCACTCTCATATATACCTGTCACTTAATGCCATGATAGTCACTGTAATTTTACGGGTGAAACGAGGGAAAACGTAGAACCAGCCTTTGTAAATACAAAAGGTCCATTCGACTGAGAGGCCCAGTGTCTTTCCTAGCCAATCACAAGCGACAACAAAATTGCGCATTTGACTTCGCTAACAAGAAGGTAATTTAGTCACGCGGACTGAAGGCGCTGTGTGAGAATTGTTCAAGACGCGGTAGGTAAGCACAGTTGAAGTCAAAAATCCGATTCTTGTGTTCTTAAAGTCTGAAAGTTCTTCAGATAGGTCTTCAGAGCAGACTTATTTACAACGCCTGGAGTTCCTTCCAACTTTTATTCAAAGCCTGTGGACGCACTTTTTGGCGGCATACATTCTCCGCAAACGACGATTCTTGAGAACAATAGAATCTGAGTGAGTTCATTCACATCTACTCCATAGGCCCGCTGAATCGTCGTAGTATACTTTACGCCATCTCAATTCCACCGATAAGTGTACCGACACATCTACGGCTCCGTTTAGTGAAGAACAGAGCTCTTACGCAAACCGCCGTGTACCCGCGTGAATACTGTGTAGACCGCTGCTCCGTTCTTGACTTCGGTCGGTGGCAAGGGCGCAGGTCGCCAGCGCCTTTACGACGCGAAGATTCACGAAACGCCTTCGCGTTATCGATTTCTGCACACCGCTCGATCATTGGCTCTTTCGTGCATGCACAGACGCGCGGGTCATTTAATCCAATCATACAAGCGATGAGCCGCAGGGGAACGCCTTTCGACGATATGCCCACACAGCATACGCTCACAGTGGATTTCTACTTTTTTGACTTCATTACAGGTCAATATGAGCTCAGGAATTGTTCACCATGCAGAGTTTCCTACTTGTTCTTCGATTCGGCTTAAGCGTTTTGTTATCGTAAAAGGGCGCACTACCTAAAACGAACTATGAGTGCTACAGGAACTGTTGAATCAGAGTTATTGTGATCTTTGGGCCTTCAATGAGACTCAATACCTCGCTGGGCAGAAAATGCACGCGGTGTTTGGCCTTTTTACCTCGTGCCAGCCGCAGATAAAATAAGTAACCAAGCGCTTACTAGAGAGTGAGAGTAATACTTGTGAAATGCCTCCCCGATCTCCTGGTAAAGTTCGTTTTGGCGGTGGGATCTTCTGTACTGCATAGGCCATTGCCACCCCCATAGTGGGTCAAAATTCCTGTCTGAAATAAGGTTGTCTAAGTCGCTGAAGCCCGCATTTCTACTTTAGCCCAAATACACTAACTTCCGAAATTTCCATGTCCTTCATATTTCGGTAGTCTGAACCCTCGCAACCACGCCTCTTATTGTTACGATTACGACGGTACTTTTATCGACGAGATGATGGAAGGAGGAGGAAGGTCACGATGTTGACTCTTGTCACTCTCAAGAAGAGGAATTTGGGGGAGGGGGTTACTGGTATAATTATTAATAGTAGTCTTAACGGAATAATGGTGGCAGTAGTATGTGCTGGTTATTTTGCCAATGGTGGGGATGAATAAAATGAAGAGCAAACCACGAAATTGGGTTTCCCTTCTCCGCGGGTGCCTACAGCGGCCCATGGTGAACCAAGTATGCATTTTTGGGCAATAAAACGTTTTTTTGTCCTCCAGCTGTATTGTTTCTATTCCACCCAGCAGTTCGGAGCTTGATGGTTCCTCATCGTGCTTCTTGTTACCCTGGAGCAGTCATGCTTTTACCACTGAGTCAATTACTGAGAATTGACTGTGTTCACTCCCAGAAATTTGACTATGCCTAACCAGTGCTGTAGATTCAGCCACTCGATGCTTAGAGATAGCTTCTGCACTCCTTTACTTACCTCCACAAATCTTATCTTCATCGTCTTTTTAAAAACGCTGTGTTCGATTATATCAGCCTACATGTTGCCGGGCCTTGATAGAATGTCGTGCCTTGAAGATTCGAGACATTTCAAAGGCCGAAATCAAATTGTTACCTGTCTCTTTAACTTTTTGCCCGCCACTGACCTTCAGTTCTAATCGCCATCCCCAGGCCATCATCGCTCCTTAGGAGCCAATATAAGTTATCAAAAGTATACCGTAACTTGCTAAGACACTTCTAATTCCTGACGTACAATTCCTTTGTCACACCATTTCCTCTGCAGGCCTGCCTAACCTGGGACCGGAAAAGACAGAGGATGACATTGGCTGTGACGCGGAGAGTCAAGCCATCTCACCTAAACTCTATCGTCTGCCTTCTGACAATTCGGACTTTAGTCTCGTTAATGGCAACCAGGAGCTGATCGCTTTCAATGACCTTCAACTCGAACGAGAAGTTGACTGGCAGAAACTTGAATTCCCTGTAAACCCTTCAAAGTCCTATGGCAGGCGCCGTTCTGATCGAAGTCGGATCCATCTTGGACGACCATTTGCTTATGGTCGTCCCCGTCGTCTTTGTTTTGAAGCGAATCCGGGCAGTTCCTCTCCTCCTACCCTACCTCCAGACTTGCAGGAGGTAACAGAGCTTCACTCCGCCGATGAGGGCTGCTTTGACAGCGGCATTAGTTCCCTCCATCTTACTCCCAACGGCACGGATCGCAGTTACCACTCTCCCTCCAGCAGCCTCTCGCTCAGCACAGATTCCATGGTCTATGGTAGCTACGGCAGCGATGACATTGCAAACCTAGATAACAACTCTGATGTTGGGGGTTGTAATCTCGTCGAGCTGAATTGCCGCACAGGGTTTAGTCGGGATTCGGACACGGACCCCTGGCTGGCCGACCATCGCCTAGACAGTGAATCTGCCTGCAGATCCGCTGACCTTGTCCTCCTGCAACAGCGCCAGCCGCTTATGCCAGTGCAACGGCGAGCCCTGCACTGGCCTTCAACCAATACCGACGTGTCGAACGTTGTCCCTCCCACCTCTGCTCCGCTCTCTGCATCCAGGCGAAAGCAGCCCATCCTCTACTCCGGTGCTGGTGTTAGCCCTGTGACGTGGAATGACGACAGGTCTGTGCTGGTATTAACTTCCAAGCGCCCCCAGCAGGTGACAACCCAACGGGTCGACCGACGCCCGGTGATGCGGCGCCAAACGCTGCCGGAGGACTTGGCGGTCGGTGGCTGCGCGTCAGATTTCTGTAAATCTTGCTTGGAAGACAGGACAGGTGCGTATTATTTCAAATAGTATACAATTCCGTAAATATTCCCATGTTGCACTTGAAAAGTCAAGTTGGCAAACACGTGTTTTCGGTAATTCTTCGTTAGGCCAATATGAAAATGTACAAAATCAACAGTGTTTATAGGTGTCTCAAGAGCTATTAGGTTATTGACACTCATCTTCCCTACGCCGCCGTCATGACAAGGTCGGCGAGTTTTGGCCCTCAGAGCTAGAGGGGGGGAGGAAAGTCTTTGGGTGATGTTCTTGGACTGAGTACACGGAGTACCCATCACTATAATTAGGGATTTGCGGCCGCATGTCGTCATCACTTGCGGTTGGCGTTGGCCACGGCAGAGAGAGAGCTCGTGTCAGGGTTTTCTGACAGCATAACACCGGATTCGTTAGCATTATAACCACTGCCTCGGCCGTTGCTAGTATCCGTTGGCGTAGGCTCCTAGAGAATCATGTTAGTGTCCGGTAGACAATCCGAAATGCTTCCTTGGCATCGACTCGGTGATTCGTATCGATCAAATGTGCGAGTATAGAACTCGAAATCGACCGCGTCTCACCTCTGTCTAGCCAGGTGGGCATATATTCACGCACCTTCTTTACCAGGCGTCTCGTTATGCGGCCGATGTATCCTGCTCCACAGGAGCAAGTGAATGAGTAAATACACATTGATGTGGCCTCTAACGGTAGTCTGTCTTTACCTCCTAAACGTAGGAGGGGAGAGTTTGTGAAGCATTCGCGTAAATTCGCCGCGGAGAATGCCCTTGTGATAGCTGTAGTTAAGCGCCGTTTGACTAGTATATACAATTCCTTTCCATTCCCGTAGGTGAGCATATGACGTGGTGCCTATGTGTGTGTATGTGTCCCCAACAACGACCATTGGGGAGTTGCGCTGCACGGGAGGGGGGGTGCAGATCAAGGCGCGGTGTTACGGCATGTCCTGGAGCAGGATCACGCAGCGTCAGTCATCTGGGTCTTCGATCTTCTTGAATCTGTCTTGACACTAGGCTGGCGAGGGTGTGGCAGGAGAGAGCGTGGAAGTGGTGGCGTAAGTTTGCTATCACAATTAACTAATCCGAATGTACGCCACCGTCCCTGGGCCCTCCCTGCTGTGGGACGTACGGTGGAAATCGTGGCAATCGACACGCGTGCTAGATAGATCTCCCAATATCATCATCATCATCATCATCATCATCATCATCATCATCATCATCATCATCATCATCATCATCATCTGTTGACTGATAGGCTCGGACCGTCGGGGGACACTGTCACTGTGTTAATCCGTTTTCGGTCTCCTCTGCCGGTTTGTTTGCCTGCAGTGGCATGTTGACACGTCCAATTTAGATTTGCCGCCATTTGTGGTTCAGAAAATACATCGTCATCCAGTTCCGTCATTGGCTGCCTCGCTGTCTTGCATGATGTGTGGTTTTGCATATTATCCAGCAGTTTATTTGCATTCTCCTTTGAGGTCCTACCAGATGACCTGCTCGTCTGGACCATCTGTACGTGCAAACTGGTTGGTTTTGAGTCACTCTGACGATTCTGAGTCGAGTGGTTAATCCCCATCTTGCTATAAACAATCCGCCTGCGGAGGAGCATATGATCTGAAAACCTATCAATAACACCAAAGTAGCAGTACGAAAACGAATTTCATAGTCCAACAGCTGCTTCCTCGGCTGTTATAGTTGCGCTGTTTGCATCCAATCACCTAAAATATCAGCGCCAACTAGTCATGACGAATATAATCCGAGGGCATTTCCTCCTCTGGATATTACCCCAGAGCATTTTCGACACCGGGCAACCCCAAAAATCCGCAGGCAATTTTTCTTTTGGAGTTGTTGAGCTTGAGGTTGATGGCACCCGAAAAGCACTTGTCCATTTGTTTGAATGGTGGGGCACGGAAATAAGTACCTTCCCCGAACTACCTTCGTACAAAGTGCCTTTACAATACATTGGCCCAAACATTGACATTCTTCTTAACTATCACGATGAGGTAAAACTCATGGCTCGGACGGCTGCCAGCTAAGGGGGCTGGGGAGTGCTGGTGGACCTACTGAATAGCCGGACCCCTCGTAGCTGTGCCATGCAGTGGCGGAATATGGGCAAAACATGTGTCTGGGCTTTTAGCCAGTATCTGTGCTGCCAGTACGGTATCTTCTAACGCTAAAAGGATAGCTCAATCTTCCTCGGACGAGGAGTCAACTGCAATGGCCCCTCGTAATGTGACTTCCTACAGAAATGGAATCCGGGCCGATTATTTCTTGTTTCTATGAAAACCTGACCCGTCTCACGGGGACCGGCAGTCTGTTGCATGCGTAGACGGTCGTCCTCAGTCATTCTTGTCACCGAGCCCAGGGGCATGAAGGAGGAGGGAGGGCGGCGAGCGCTGAGCAAATCACCGCCCTGCGCATGGTGAACACCTTCGTTCGCGACGGTCGAACTGACGATAAAACAAACATGCAATTTACCTTCCATATTTAAGAAACTAACGTCGTCTCTCCTAAAAGGCCCTGTTGTCGCCATTCCCATTTTATAGGTGGCCCTGCGCCATAGTTTAGGGGAGTATACATATCCGTGTTTGGTCATTTGGGCTCCAAGGACCCGACGGAATTTCTCGCATCCGGACCAAATACTTATCTCTACGACTTTGAACTTGAAGTCAGGATCCACTTCAAGTGCGCGTACAGTCTTGGCTTGCAATGCTACCAGCTGAAGAGATAACTCGGCTATTCTCAGGACTGAGAGTCAAGCTGCAATTGCTCCTCCTATATATGGCCATTATCACATTCCCCCATATGTGAAGGAGGAGGAAACGCGTCGTGTTTGGCACGCGTAGATGGACTGCTTGTTTTTCTCCGTCACTGAGCCTACGCCCACCTGCTGTCGTGTGGAAGTGTCCTGACACTGGATCGCGCTCGCTGTCAGGGGGGGAGGGGGGGTGTTGCGCAAGCTCGCTTCACCATAAACCATTACACGCTCAAGTCACCGCCGTTAACCTTACTCTGCTCGATGCACGCGGTAGATATTGTTGCTCGCGACGGTCGAACTGTAGTTACAGCCCTGAGTGTCATTCACGCGCACTAGACACACGTGAGTAAAACGTACCAAACAAGTGGATACAGGTTCGTCACTCCATTTCCCATCTGAATTCTTTCCGGTCTGCGTGTCAAAAGTGA
Organism: Spirometra erinaceieuropaei; assembly: GCA_902702965.1. Classification (NCBI taxonomy): domain Eukaryota; kingdom Metazoa; phylum Platyhelminthes; class Cestoda; order Diphyllobothriidea; family Diphyllobothriidae; genus Spirometra; species Spirometra erinaceieuropaei. The sequence continues at coordinate 529,989 of CACRXP010000020.1, read as the reverse complement.
GGGGAGAGACAAATGTCCATTCCTTTCTCCATCGTCATTGGCCAGTTCTCTAATAAAGATGGGTACCGCAAATTAACGTACCTTTATAACTTCTTCAATAAACTATGCGTGTCGACGACCTCTTTCTTAGCGTTTTTATTCCTTGTATTTCGACCGCATGGTTTTCGATTCCCAAGGCGCAGTGATTGGAACGCTATGCTTTTTCCCTCTCGTTTTTCTCTTCTTTGATATCGGTGCAACTTGCCGCTCAAAAAATGGTCTCACGAGATGTCCTGATCCGGTAATACTTAAGGAATTGATTGCTGCTTCACATTCTGGTTTCGTTAGGGTTGACACGTGTGTCGTCATAGTCACACTTCCCTCTCTTTTCTGCCAATGTGTTCAAGTCAAAACCTGCAGCAACAGCGTAACGTCATACCCAGGCCTAATTGCGCGCTTGCAATATGGAATTGCTGTAAGCGGCTCGCTCCTCTAGACTAACAAGAAAACGCAGTCAACTAACGTATGCTGAAGAAAGTTGTTTCAGGTCAGAAGGTTTGAGAGTTGTTGGGTGAGACCTGAGGAGTGTCATTGTTTCCCTATAGTGTGAACTTGTATTTGCTAGCAAGGATTGCATACGCCCTTACCTCAATACTGACATTTTGAAGTGGTGTACAAAGGATTGGGCAGGCTTGGTGCAAAATAAATGCATGAATGGGCTCCAGCAACCCAGATTATTTTGTTTCGTTCTCACAGAAAACAGCCCACACTTCCAGGCTTTCTCTCAACAGCTACCTCCAGGACCAAGTCAACATCCAGTTTGTACATAGCATATAACTATCTCTATTTTAAAGTCAATCACTACTTCTGATTTAAAATTGTTAGGTAGGTGGCGCGACATGCCATCTCCTATGCGCTCTCCTAACTCCAAAATGCATTATGCTTGAATAGGGGTTTCATAAAAGTAACCCTTATAGTATATCAAATGCCTTATTATTTTTGAGGAATATTAACAGCGAAATCCAGGAAAGCCGACACTAACATTTCTAGCTTAGTTATCGTCGTAAGCCAGTCATAACTCGAGCCAGACCCGTTACACTCTCGTTTTAGGCCTAGATGCAGTCGATCATTGAGTCAGCCATTCCCCGCTGCACCAGAGGTACATGAAACTGCAGCCTCTGTCAAGGCTTACGTTTCTTATCTAGTTTGCCCGCAAGGCTAAATGCAGGCACTTCGTTTTGTTTCGCAGTTCCCTAACTTTGCGCGTAATCAGTCTTCAGACACCACCACCACTGAGTGACTAGTTTAGCTGACAGATCGTTATTCTTCGGCTGCAGCTGCAAGCTATGCTGTAATATGCTGTATCCTTCACTACTTTTCACCGACCCAGAGCATTCGAACACACCGACCTACTGTGAAGAAGACGACATGATCGCTGGAACAAGATCTTTATTCGCCCGACTTTTCGGAGTCATGCTCGGTTCCAGCATCAGAGACGAAAGCAGATATGGGTGGTTCATGCACAAGGGGCTGTGGAACTTATAGGATGCAGCCGCCATGCTACTGCATGCCTATGAATATTCACAGCTCCCCCTTGATCAGGGATCGTTGCACATGGTGTGATAACTGTTTGATGGCCGACATTCGCGTCCTTAATAGCTGCAATTTCATCACGTGTGTTGGGTGTTGGTGTGATGATTGCTCGACCATCTGACCCACCGACCCTGGCGTTGGGACTGGTTCTCACCTGTGCGCTCCACACGTGGCTAATTACTCCGCCTAGGCGACGTCTCAGCATCGAGTATGGAAGGGGAAGATCGTTGCACTTGTTAATGGACTCAGGGTCAGTGAACCATGACTCAAGCAGCTCGCGGCTCACGCGGTTGTCACCTCTAGCGAGAAATTTGGCCTCATGGAATTTGAATTCGTAGCCGGATCTCGACGAATGGGCCGCAACTTTAGAGCTAGCACCATTTCTCCGCACTGCTACAGCGTGTTCAAGATACTCCTATTTGACAAAAAATGCACCAAAAATTGCAAACGATTCCCCTAGCCACTTTCGTGGTAGATCGCCCAAATTCGAAGCCCGGGTTCCCGTTTCAGTTTATTCGTCTCATTGGGTATGCATATTATTGTTACTCAAGGCCAAAATTCCATAGCCTGTCATGCTCCGTGACATTCTACTTTAGGCGGACAGAGTGGCTATAGGGCAGTCCAACAAAATTAAAACGATGAGACTGACAGTTGATCTGTGGGGACATCGACTGTTGCCGATATGACTGAAAACCTGTTGTGTTTTCTGCCTGGTAGTGCGCGTCTTCGCGGTCTTTTCTCCTTTAAACTCTCAAGCGGGTTTAGTGTTGTTATTGGTCGGCCTACTTCCCCTTTGTCTACCGGCTGTTGATGAACCGCGGTCTTTGTTTTGCGACCAACCCCTTCTGCTAAGGCCGCATGTACTTTTTGAAGACAGCCTGCGTTATTATGCTTCTCTAGTTGGTTGCCTGGGCAACCGGTAAACGGGCACTCGGCCAAGAGTTAGCGCTCAGAGAAAGGACCTAACACAATGGCTTGCCTTTTTAAAAAAATCCGCCAGAACAAGCGTTTGTTCTGTGTCTTGCAAGGACAGCAAATAGATGCCCACCGTGAGTACCGCTGCTAAGAATGGATCAGGAATCATTAGATGATGCTAACTTCCAACTTTTCCAGTCAAGTGTTTTTACCATCGAGTATTTCACTTAGGGTGCAGGGGTTCCAAGCGGCCAGATTTTATTACAGTGAGAAGATCGACGTCAGCCCCTCACAGCCTTTGCCACAATCTTGAGAGAGAGAAGGCATTTGAGTTTACTGGAGACAAGATCAAAGCCATCCGTTTAGCCTCCATATTATGCGTACTATCCATCAGTCGCGCCAATCGCATCAGACCTCACACATGTCCAAGTGGCCATACCGTGCGACTTCATGTAAAGGCCATATAAAGATGAAATCTTTGCAGACTTGTTTTCATTTTAAGAGATGAAGTTGACAATCATGCAAATGCTGTCCACCTCCGGGGTAGCTTGATACTACAGGCCGGGGATCAGGTTGTAACGGCTTCCACTTCGTGTTGCTATATGACTTCCGACACTGCTGAGTGTTTTTAACGATAGACTGAACGAAGTCTGTTTCGTGCCAACTGAAGGGTTAGCACGTGTTTGGCACGCGTAGACGGGGGCTTTATGTTTAGCTAGCTGGTGAAGTCTACGTCCCTTTTCAGTCATCGTAACCAGCCCTATCATCTGGTTATGTAAAGTAGAAGAAAACTCGCGGTGGATGTCAGGGAAGTCTTAAATTTACGCGGAAGCCCCTGCATCCCACACAGACGACTTTACTGTTCATCGAGTGCAAACAACGAATTATTAGGTTGGGTCATAGTTCAGGTCGCCTTGTTTTTGGTAGGTTTGTTGCTGAAAAGGGCTACAATGATTGATATTATGGTAAAGAGGAAACCAGCAGTATATAGATGTTAACGAAAGGTAAATAATGAGAAATTTCGGTGATCATGACAACGATGAGAAAGATTACTGCCATCTCGGTTGTTGAGCTGCAGTATTGCATATTCTAGGCTAGCTTTTTAAGAAATTTCCCCTTATTTTACCGTACCCCAAATTATTTCCAGTCTGCTACACTTAGCGAATGATTTTGTGGGCTTCCTTTGAGACCTTTGACCCTGGATTGGTTTGATTTGCTTTTACGACTATAGCTCTCTATGAACGTCTGACTGAAGGCAGTGTGACTCGGCCAAGTGAATCCTTCGCGTTTTCCAACACTTCCTCCTCCTCAGTCACAGTCAGTCCCTCAAGCTTCTCTCCTGCATCCTCCCCTCCATCCTCCGCCTCATCCTCCACGTCTTCAGTAACGCTTGGGATCCCATTTGGCCCTGTATGTCGGACACTAACGCGTCCACTGCAGCCATGTCCTGAGTCCTATTGCTGGTCGCGTCCACCTAAAGCGACACGGACGCGAAAGGCCTGTCTTCGTGGTCTCTCATCTGCGGATGACTGCTCTCTTGTCATTTTTGGGCAGACCGATTCCTCCTCGGACTACGAAATCGAGGCTGATAGCCTTCCTCTCTCGCGAAGACCGATGCGACCGACCGGCAGCCACCCACTCAAGCGCACTCCTTCAAGGTCAAGCATCCCCACTCCATCGCCGCCGCCGCCGCCGCCGCATGGGGCAGGTGGCCTCCTCTCGCGCCGTCGAACAATAGGGTTCACGAACGGTGAACGTCCCTTTCACCAGGAATATGCACGCTCACACTACAATCAGTATATCAGAAGCCGTGCCCGTGGTAGGGGCCGCCGCCGACATCTGCTGAGTTTCATATTGGACTTGTTGGCACATCGACACAACTGCGTAGAATGGGTAAACAAGGCGGACAAGGTATTCCAGATTGTCAATCCCGAGCAACTCACCCGACTCTGGGGGGAGTACAAGAATAATAAGAAGATGTCCTTCGAGTCACTGTCTAGGAGCCTCAGGTACGGAAACTTACCTCCGTTCGGTTCCATGGTTTTGCTTATCATGTCTCTCCTGAAGTCTTATTGGTTAGGTGGGATCGGCAAACAGTTTAACCGAATTGATCCATTGAGGACGTCTGCGGCTGATGCAAATATGCGCTCTAATGTTGGTGGGGTGTGTCGGTCACTCACGGAAAGAAGATCGCAGACATGTTTTTCTGCAGTGCTGTTGATAGTGTGCCCCCACTTCATGCGGAGGCTCGAAGTCAGAAACCTTTCTCTATTTCCTGCTCACTGCCATTTTCCCACCCAAAGGATTGGATATTTTGAATTAGTTATAGGAGCGTAAGAGATGCCTAAACATTGCTGTAAGTTTACCTAATAGGGCTACTAACAGAAAAGCGCCCATTCGAAACTTTGCACCGTGAACAAACCAACTTCTCCACTTGATAAAGCTATGTGTTAAATCATCCGTGAGAAGGCTGATTAAATTCCTTTCCAAGTTTGTTTAAGTGATGTGAGAAAACGAATGTATTCCTAGCAAACGAATTGCTTTTATTTCACGATGACCATCTAACGGCCTTGTCAGGCCAGTAATTTAAGTAGACCAACTCACCTGCAGAATGATTGAATTCCTCGAGTGGAGGTCTGTGAATAATGGCCGTGATAAAGGCAGAAATAGGTCCAATGGAAAATTACTGATCGTCGCTACCAATGGACCGCGTTTAGCTTGTCCGAAAAACACAAAGTATCGATGTATGCCTACCTATCATGGAATACCGAAGACTGTAATCCGAATCCATTTGCCAGAACGCCGCAAAATTGGAGGATTTTGTTTTTCGATCACAGGACATTTGTTCTGAGCTATTATTTATCTGCCGTTATGTTTCTTCCCGATCAGTCTTTAGAATACTGCTGTATGATATAACTGCGGAGGATTCGAACGATCATTAAGTCGTCCTGCTTTTCGCATGTAGTCTTTGGCCTTACTTCAGTTCTCAAAGGAGAGTAAGTAATTACGTTAGAGATAACCTTGTGGACTTAGAGTAAAGTACACCAGAGACGAACTCTTAAGTTCGCCGCGGTGGTTTTGTAAATATCTGAGCTAGGTATACTAGATCACAGCGGGGTATTCGTGTACTGTTCGCTTCTGCAAGTCGACTGGTTATACACACCCGACACTTTGTGTAATTTAAACATACTCCTGGCATAGACTTTCCTTATTGTTACCGGCTTACTGAAAGTGTGAAATAAAACCGCCAGATACGATATCAATGTGAAATCGTCGTTGAGATCACTTACGTCGAATTAGCCGTTTTAAATCGAGCCTTCTTCGCGACCCAAACTCGGTGCTCCACCGATGGAGGTCGTCTTACGACACACACGGACAAGGACGACTCATCCTTTCCGACTCACTGCTTATGGCCACCTGCTAGTAAAACGTCATTCCGTGTCTTTCGTCTACTCGAAATTTTGATGAGGGGATACCGTTGATTTGTTTCAAAGAAAGAACTTGCTTTCTCTATATTTCCGTTCATTACCTTTGTGGAGTTTTCTCTACGGACAAGAGTTCGATCATCGTCAGTGGAAGACCGCTAACACCAGTGTTATCCTGGCTGTCTTGTCCTAGGCTCTACTATGCTCCTGGGAAGCTGGAACGGATTTCCGGCCTTCGGCACCACTACCGCCTGCTCTATTCCTCCGCTCCTGTCAATTCAGAGGTAGAAGGCCTTTGCCACCTTTCGCCCCACCTCCCGACACCTCGCAAGCACAGGCCTGACCGTCGTCATGACAACGGTGCCGAAGAGGAGCAGACCTGATGCTGCTAGTTGCCAGTGGCAACATACTCACACACGGTGATGTATAAAGATCGGCGGCTTTGTATGTTACTGTATATCTACCCAGTGGGCACTTTACCTTCAAGTTACCCTCCGATGGCATTGACTTCTCCAATAGAGCGCTTGCCTGCCCTTCAGTACAGAATGCGCAGTGTTTACTCTGCCTGCCAGTATTTCTTTCGGACTCTGAAAAGTTGATCACCTTTGTTTCTTTCCTCGAATTCCACCTTGACTTTATTTTAGCTAACTTTTTATGCAGCAGAGAGAACCTTATCCTCCTCTCTTCCTTCGGTATATCTTATTCCTGAGTCCAGGGGCACTTTTCCTGTCTAATGTGACTGTCTATATGCCCAGCGCCTTGCCTACCCCCAAGCTATCTCTGAATCATGATCATAATTTTTATTCGTATTTTCGTATATTTTTGTTCGCAATTTTGCTTTATATAGGACCTCCACCCTGTTTCTTTATACATATTATTGACCTTTGTACTGCAACAAAATCGTGCTGTGATCCATTCCTCTGTGCATACTGAAGATCCTCCCACAAACAGTCGTTTTCAGTTAATCTTCCATTCCGGCAGGTATCGGGTTATTTGCTGGATTTTATCTGACACCGATCATGCCAACGCCGATACTTTGTGTTTTGCCTTGTTTAATTACCGAGGAAATAAATGTGCGAACTTGGAGTAAATCCTTAGGAATAGACCTTTTCAGACACTTTCCGAAATTCGATATGAATATTTGAGCTGAAATCAATCAGCTACTGTGGAATAACCGCCTAATATTCACAAACCACCAGCAGGCGGCCAGTAGTATATAATTGTGTAATTATTTACCATACTGACAACACAGGTACTAGCCAAAAGCCCAGACAAGCGTGTTTCGCCGATGTTGTGCCGCTGCTTGACGCAGATGCGAGGGGTTCAGATCACCGGCAGGTGCCCCAACCTTCCCCATGTGTTTTGTGTTATATAAACTCCACTTTCACAGTACCTTGTTTAATTTCCGAGAAAATTAGTGCGCGAACTTGGGTCGTGCCTGGAAAGGTCTGTTCCGAAGAATTTACTCCATGTTCGCGCACTAATTTCCTCGGAAATTACACAAGGTACTGTGAAAGTGGAGTTTATATGTCGGGAAACACACGGGGAAGGCTGCGGGACCTACTGACGAGCCGAACCCCTCGCAGATGCGTCAGGCTGCGGCACAAGATCGGCGAAACACGCGTTTCTGGGCTTTTAACTAGTACCTGTGTTGTCAGTATGGTAAATAATTACACAATTGGATACTTTGTGACTGATGGCTGCCCTTAGGCGTATTGCGGCTCGTGGGTTTTTTTGCGATTTCAATAAATAGGCAGGCACTCACAACTCACCCGCTTAAGCACCGCCTTCGTGTCGACCACTGCGGAATCTTGAGTCTTTGTCGGCCTCCCAGCCTTGGTCAGAGTCTAACGATAGACGGCATGCGGATTCGGTCAGTCTCTTGATCGGCGAGCGCCCCCTACCATTGTATATTCCCGATCGAAACCGACAGGGCAACGGCCTCGTGGCCCAGTGGTTAGAGGCGTGACCTTCTAACTAATGGGTCGCGAGTTCCAGCCTCGGGTGTTCCACACTTCGGGGTTGGGTATGGCTGGCTGACGACGGCTTATAAGCCAGAAATGGCCATTCCAGTCTCCATTGTCTTTGTCGGTAATGCCATTCGGTCAGTCAGTCTTTTTGGATTACTTTACTCCGCACAAGGCGGACCGAGTCGTTTGAATTTGCCTATTGTCGGTCCAGCAGAACACATCTGCTAGTGATTGGGCAGTTTTCATTATGCCCAGTCAGTTTGTTTCTAGGCTCCTTTTAGGTGGATTTTTTATCACAGTATAAAGCAGACATTTGCGCTCCCCTGGGTTTGCCTGAATTATCTGCCTCTGTTTCCAAACCGTTGCTGCTGTAGTTTTTGCTACCTGGCTCGTGTCGTCGGTTCTTACAAATGCCTCGAAAAACTCAAAAGAACTCTTTAGGACCTTAGCCAGAGTGTTGTACTCAAGCGTCAGCGATGTCTCATCTTCCTGAAAGACTTAAAGTTAACAGTAGGTTGTCTGTCTGGTTTGGCGCTCCGCTCTATCCAGTGTTTTTTAAATTAATTTTCTAAAATACTATCTACTGAACTACCTTTCTTTTCGAGCCAGATGTAAGAACAGACACCTGGGCGGTGGCCCTTCTTAACCGTTTTTCCGCAAGCCGCTGCTAGCGAGTGCATAGGGAAAACAAAGCATAGAAGGGGTCGGTGGTTTGAGGTCCCTTCACTTGTACTAGCCTGATTATCGTAAATGCTAACGGTGTCAACTCTTTACGAAATAAGTCACTACTGATGGCCGAAAGAGAAACACGTGCGTGTGAGGGCTCGGAGGTGGTTGTGCAGGGCTCCACAAACGGGCCACGTGGTAGATGCACTGGACCAACACGAGGCCATATCAGACTCTGGCAGGCGTAATTGGATTGCGCACCATAGCAAATACCAACATTTCGGGGTGCGTTGTCACACCCGGTTGCCGGCAGGTGTCACGCACACTGAGACCCCTGCCACCCACCTTGTTGTGCTTAACCAAAAAGCTGATCATTTGCTGTGTGAACTAGGGGGTGTGGAGTGGAGCGTCAAGGTGCGGGCTCGACCGCGTCATCTACCCGCGCCTTCCCCCGCCTCCGGTTTTCTTGACTCTGTCTTGACGCCGGGCCCAATTGGAGGAGGAGAAAGTGTGGTAGATGCTGCGAAAGTCTACCGGCACTATGAACTAATGCGCAAGTTACCGCGTCTACTCGCAGCTCGCTGTGGAGCACGCGGTGAACATCATCGGAAACGACGGTCGAACCGTCATGGTTGTGCAGCAGCTTGAATAGCGACGCGACGCTCATTGGTTACCAGCGCTGTGTCGCTAAATGCACCAATTGAGAAAATCATAAGCACTCAAGCGATGAATTAACACTTAATATTGATCCTTGCCGGAAAATTATAGCACAGTCGCAATGTCCTCGAGGAATCAACTTCCAGTAACTAGCCACAATGAGGGGTAGAAGCCCAGTAATATTGTTGTTGTTGTGAGACAGGGCAGTTAACGTACTACATTTTTGTCCATCATGCTGCGAACTCAACAAGAAATCATCAAATGCCTGCGCGAGAGTTTTTACTAAAAAAGAGCCAGTGGGTGGTTCATGGCTTGCGTTACTTAGGTCCAAACTGGCTAGTCGACTGTGAAGAGGTGTACGGACTGTGTTACTATGTAGCAATTGGGTCGAAAAAGTACACTTAGAATTACTTGTAGATTCGACCTTTTAAGGACAACGGTAGCATCGGCAGAATAATTGGACCGCTGTGCAAAAGTACAAGGCTGTGAGCATCCAGCGAGGCAAGGACCATTTACGGGATTGTTCTCCATTTAGAACTATTCCCCGACTCCAGTTCTGTCGACATGGGATGTTCGACAACTTGAAGGTTCCCGAATCAGGTCGCTCTTTTACCGAGACCTAGATCGTGCACGCGGCACCGCCAACAGTTACAACTAGTGTTCTCACCGGGCAAGCGTGTGTGGCGTTAAGCTAATTGGTCTCCGGTGCCAAGAGTGTATGCCGTTGTCTGACCTTTGTCCGCCTGGCAGCCAATCATTCAAGGTGAAGTGCTGATTGGCTCCGGGTTGTCGCAAGCTGGTGCTAATTGGTAAGCGGCTCTGGCGGCCAACTGACAGTGGGTGTGAGACGGACAGAAAGGCGACACTAGAGATCGAACTGACAGATTGCTATAGTCTCACGAAGAGTTGTCTGGCGTAGTGGCCACTCTTGAGGGACCACTGTCACTGGCTCCAATCCTAGATAAGACCAGATGGCTGGTTTCCGTGAAATAAGTAGGCTCTTGTATGAACCTGGCTGACGGGCTGTGTTGCGGCACGTGTAGAATCGTCACAGGTCGGCTACGATGCCAGAGCCCATCTCTAGTCATCTTAGTCCAACTCTCTCAATGAGAATAGAGATTGAGGCACATTGTCCGGAAATTCTCCCCTACCGCTCCCACCCACACGCAAATACCTTCAATAGGCGATGATGATCATCGCTGCGTTCAAGATGCATACTCCTCGTATAACTAAAGCCTTGCCAGGCTCTTGCTGCTGCTACTGGTCGTCCGTGTGCAAGCTGAAGTCAGAAAAAATTGTAGCCATATAGGGAACACGCGAAAGCTGTGGCTGCCATCTATCAGTGCGGATGATCCTAATGCCAAAACTTGCCCACGCAAACGCAACATCGCAGGTTAATAAGACATTTTTTAAATATTTATAGCCCGGGAGCGTTGTAGGGTTGTTTGGTCATTCCGACAACTGTTAATTGGCTCGCCTTAAGTTCGAAGACCTCTCGAAACTTAGCCGGCAGTTCCACCCGCAGTTGTAACAAACAGGATCAAGATGTTTCGAAATCGAGAAATTCTTGAAACACGGTATTCAAGCACTGTGGACTAAATTTGCAAAATGGTTGGATTTAGCAAGCCTTGTATTTATCATCCACCTGTAGACATCTCATCGCGGAGGCTGAGAACACTGCGGACTTCTGGGATTAGGCGATATACGATGAAATCAATACTACGTAAGGTAGTCATTCTGTCAGGAGTGTTTGGCCTCAGACGATTTGGATCACAAGCTTATTCACACGGTCACCTGTGAATTGTCCTTCAAGCTGCTTTTTTGTGCGTTTTCCAGTTTTCCTAGAATCAGTGACAATACCTATATCCTTTCATACCCAAGTGCCCAACAACCGCGTAACCGACCAATTCCGGATCCTACATCTATAAATCCGTGTAGAATGATTTAAAAGGTGTTCAGGAACTTGCTCTTCTCTCATATTTATTTGCAGTTTAGCAGAATTTGTTTCTAGCCTCTCTCACAAGCCCATGTGACAGTGTACTTAAACGTCAGATTCAGCTACACGTTTTTGATTAGTTCGCTGGTGTGCCGCGTATATGCTGAACCAAAGAAGCTCATAGCACGCTTTTTACCGCGTTGCGCCAGGCCTAGGTGAGGTTTTAAACACTCTCATACATGCGTGTGGCACGCCGTAGACAGATGCCTTCGCTCTTCGTGAACCATTGCAACTGATCTCATCACGAGTTTTTTGACAAGCTCGGACGATCAACTGATGAATGGGGAAGGGCCGATAGAGAATAACGTAGGGACTGCGGAGGAATCCTTTCTCAGTTAAGGCCCACGCATTTCTTATTATACAGTGCGTGACCGATCTCATGAAATGTTGGCCAAAATTCTGGAATGCGTTTCCGATTAGGAAGGATTACGTAACAGCGGTTGTTATATTGATTATCATACAGCATAGTCCTATAAGATTTCGGACTCGCCAGAATGTCGGTTTTTGAATGCACTTCTGTTTGACCTCCTGCTTAAACCACACTCGACAAACATCGACTACTTATTTAACATGCATTTTTCCTATTTATTTCCAGTGGTCTTATAAATTCAAATAGATTTTGTGCAAAACATACATAAAATATGCTTTGTTTTGCTCATTTGAAAGGAAATCAGATAGTCTTCGAATTTTATGACCGAAGTAAGTGTATATTTAGGCTTCGAAAAAGTTTCCCAATTCCCGAATAATTTTGAGTCTGACCTGGCATTGCATCTGCGTTTAGCCCTCTCAGTCTACAAGGTGCATACTTTGCGCGTAAGGAAAATCATATATTCCTCTATGTCTTTAATAAGAGACCATATAGACTTCATGAAAGTTTTCGATGGATTCAGACTGTGTTTTACATTTCACGAGGAGCATTAGTAAACGGACATGTGCGGTCTTGCATGCATAGACATCGCACGCTCTTAAAAATCTCATAATGAGAAACTTTTTAAAACTTAAATATACACTTTCTTCGGGTATAAAGGATAAAGACAATCTGATTTCCTTCCAAATGAGCAAAAGAAAGCATTTTTTGCATGTTTTATGTAAAATATATTTGAATTTATAAGACCATCGAAAATCGATGAGAAAAAATGCGTACTAATTAAGTAGTCATTTTTTACCGAGTGTGATTTCTGCAAGAGGTCAAAAAGACGTACATTCGAAAGCCGACATCCTGGCGAGCCCGAAATGTTATAGGGTTATGCTGCATGATAATCAGTATAACAACCCCACTTGAGAAATCTTTCCTAATCGGAAACGCATTCCAGAATTTTGGCCAACATTTCATGAGGTCGGTCACGCGCTGTAATAAAATTGAGATCACTGATAGGGGGCACTCACCGATCGTTCGTACGGAACTCACTCCTTCCGTTGTATCTTACGGGCTCTCTCTCGAGCCCAACCAGCAGCTGCACAGCGACACATGATATAGGCAGAATGGCATTACAGACAAAGACGAGGGGGACCTATTACCTATTAGTGAAGGGCTTAGAAACCTGGTGATTATTCTGCATCCGGCCTAAAGCGCCAATCGTAGTTTGGTGTAGTTTCAGTCGGCACTGGTGACGTCTGACATGGCGGATCCGGTCACTGCACCTTTTCTCTCGAGACGTCTCCTGTCTTTTGACTCGCTTCCGATAACCGAAGCTCAGAGACCCCTGAGACCATGTTATTTGGGGACGGTTATGTAGCCCTGCCAGAGGCCTAATTCAGCCCACCGAAAAGCATGTTGAACCTGTACAACACTGAAATGGCGTTAGCGTGTGACTAAAGGTCCATAAAAGCCGTCTGCCAATCATGCGATCCGGTTTATTCATCACTGTTTGTAAAATATGTCAGAAAGTTTTTTCTCTAAAAGATGGTTTGTGCATATTTTGAAGGAGTAATTGACATCGGCAAATTTCGTGACTGTATTTCAGTCGCCTCCACCTTTTTCATAACAGCAATACCGAGTAACAAATACACAACTTTTGAATTTATTCATAAAATCTATCTTAAAGCGACAAGGTCGCGGTTCGGACCATACGACCTGATCGACGAACAACTAATCCAAAACTGCGATTAAAACAGACAGAAAAACAGTATTAGATCTACAGGAGGAGAACTGACTCATGAAATGCCAACCAAAATTCTGAAAAGCGTTTTCGTTTAGAAAAGATTAATTAAGTAGAGTTGGAGAACTAACCATTAAGCAGCATAATTCTATAGTAATTTAGTCACCTTCGGATGCCGGCTTTCGAACGAACTTCTTTCCTGCCGCATGCCAAATCTATACTCTTTAAAAAATGACTACTGAAATAGCATGCATTTTTCTCACTGACTTTCGATGCCCTTAAAAATTCAATTATATTTCATGGAAAACATGCATAACACTATTCATTCGTCTTCCAATTTTATACCTGATAGAAGGGCAGTATTCGGTTTTAAAAAAGTTTCTATTTGTGAGGTTTTCTAATACCATGAAATGGCCGTTCATAAGACGCCATGCTTCTGCATTTACCAATGTGGCTCGTAAAGTTAACAACATGGCTCAAATCCACTGCTCAATTTAATGAACTTCATATGGTGTCCATTTAATACCGTAGAGACACGTATGGTTTTCCGTACGCGGAACACATGTGGCTTGAAGTTTGGCAACTCTGAATGAGAGTGTAACAGCAGGTTGGATTCAACATTATTCGGGAATTGGAAAAGTTTTTGATAAAAGAATTATATTTGAAGCATTTTGTCCCCGGTACGAAGCTGAAGTAGGCAAGAACAGCAGGATTTATTGGCACCTATAACTAAAGAACACATGACTGCTTTGTCCGCTTTAAAGCATCATAAGCAAATAATAATTTCGAAACCTGACAAGGGGCATGGGGTTGTCATTCTAAATCGCAGTGACTACAAGACAAAAATGGAGGCTATTTTACGTGATCAGAGTAAATTCCGTTTAGAAACGTCGGGAAAGGAAGAAACCAAGGCATTGGAGGATTCCGCCTGGAAGACAATTAAAAAGTTGCTAGACAACAATCTGTTAGACTCCAAAAC
>CACRXP010000020.1:483475-509166 GCA_902702965.1 Spirometra erinaceieuropaei | reverse complement strand
TTGCACGTCTCAAAGAAGCTCTACTTAAGCGTGGATATCCCGCACGGTTCATCCACAAATACAGCAACTCTACACGGCCAAAACTGACAGAGCATTCAGCTCCGAAAAAGCCCGTCTTTATATCTTTGCCCTTTAAGGGCGACAATATTTTAAATACTATCAAACGACGGCTACGTTCTGCCATTGAAAGGACATACAATGCAGCCGAACTAGTATTCTGCAGTCCTACTAAGCCACTTCCGATTCCACGGGCAAAGGATGCCCTGCCAATGCACGCCACGTCAAATTGTGTTTATGAATTCACATGCACTTGCGGATGCAAGTACATTGGGCGAACGCAAAGGCAGTTGGCAGCCAGATCCATTGAGCACCTGCCCAAGTGGCTCCTTAGACAAGAAAATAAGATCCCACGTTCATCCATTACGAAACACCTACTTGATACTGGTCACACCGTCGACCCCAAAACTTCCTTCCGAGTACTTGTTCGGGCACGAACAACTCGGACATTGCGTTAGCTGGAGGCAGCTTATATACGACGAGTGAAACCAGATCTTTGTAAACAATTGGAGCACGTGGTTAACCTAACATTACCATGGTAGCCTCTGGCTCCATGATTCCCCCTCTCTCCTCTCATTTTTTTGCTCTTTAACGTTTACTCCTTTTTTCACTTTCTTCCCCTACGGCGTTTGTTTTATTAACTTTATCGATTAGCCAACTTTGCCCAAAACCCTAACCTTGCTGTTTCTGCATCGATTTTCTGCATGAATTCAAATCTGTTGTATTGTTCTCACTCGTTATCCCTCTTATGAAGCGACAGGAAGCAGCTGAAGAGCAGTCGCGAAATTTTTTGGTGCCAATAAATCCTGCTGTTCTTGCCTACTTCAGAAACGAATTATACCCTTTTTCGGGTATAAAATTGGAAAAAGACATGATTTTCTACGGAATACGTAAAAGAATTAATATTCTTTTGCATGTTTTCCATAAAATATAATGGAATTTTTAAGGGTATCGAAAATCAATTAGAAAAATGCATACTATTTAAGTAGTTTTTTTATGGAGTATAGCTTTTGCATGCTGTCGAGAAGAAGTTCGTTCGAAAGCCGACACCCTGGGGTAACTGAGTTGTTATAGAATTATGCTGTTTGATGATTAGTTCTCCATCTCTACTTAATTAATCTTTTCTAAACGAAAACTCATTTCAGAATTTCGGTTGGCATTTCATGAGTTAGCCCATATACTCCACTATGTTATGTAATTGCTGGTGCATGATATGTTTGTTTTCCCTGCGTCTGCAGGGTGCTTCCGAGTAACGTAGTGGCCAAACCGTTTGTGCGCGAAAAATAGTTCTGAAGGATCAGTTTTCCCTCCATGCACTGTCTGAATTCCGGCAGGTGCTTTGTAGTAAACGAACAAATTGCATTGTCTCCCGACTTTTTTAACCATTTAGGCGGGCGCTCGAATGACGCGACATTCATGTTCCCCTGTCTTCACCAAAGATACTTGTGTTCACAAGTGCTTTTTGATGCATGAACATAGCTTTAACTGGCACATGTTGTCAATTTCATTTTAATTTTTTTCGCAGAAGTGATAACGCTGAACTCAGCTGAAGCGCAATTCCTTTCAGTTTAACAATGTGGACACAGACTGATCGTATTTAAAATGATGTCCTAATCGAAGGCCAACGCTGTTACAATCGGCCCATTCGCTACTGATGGTTCAGTCAATGTTAACTTGATCATAGTACCAGATTTGTGCATTGAACGTAACAGATAACCACTTCTAACCGGAATTGCCCTGGGGCAGACAATTTCCACGCCCACTGGCTCCCTGGAACAATTTCGAAGGTAGTGCAAACAAAGGCATTAAATGTACCTAATTGCTTCTGCCATGCACCCTAATGAATGACACATCACCGAATTGACTCGCTTTCCTTTCCATCCAAATGGATATCTGGAAAAGACTGCTTATTCCCTTGTTCCTTTTCCGTTGTGATTTAAATCACGGAATGCAGGCTATTTATAATGAAAAGTATATACTCAGCTCCTACGACATTTCTTACTACCGCAACTTTCTCATCGACAAATATTCTCCATAACGTTGTTTACCTCATTTTAGCTGATACACTTTCCTCTATACGATGCACAAAAAGGTTGCATACATAGGATCGAGTTAACTCCCATTTTCTGCATAATCGGTTTAGAAAAGACGTTTAACAGATCGCGAAATGTTTCAGATAACAGAGGAGTTTCACACGCATAAGCACACTTTACGTCTACTATTTCATCTATTTATGTATGCGTAAATAAAGACTTTCTGTTCGAAGAGATCATGAAATCATTGTGAGTGCTCATTTCCTTAATGTGTCGATGAAATGAAAAATGTATTGAGTTTGGGGTTGTCAGCTTACGTTAGAAAGGTTTTGATTTCTTGACAAAACACTCTGCTAGAATTCTGGTGGTGAGAATTAGTCACTGAGGCAATCGGCCGTAATGACACGCCTTTCTCATGATATTTCGGCAATCTACGTGGACAAATGGAACACGTGCCTGCTGATTTTAAGAATGATGAAGGCTTATTATAAGCTATCTGTTTGTGAAGTAGGTTTCTCGGGTGGAAGCTAATATGCGAGTCTCATGTTCTTGTTGCAAAGAAGATAAACGCGCGATCACTGGGACAGTGCTTGTCTGAACTTTCCGTCTCGTACAGGAGGCCATCGTCAGAGACCGTGAAAATGCGGCGCGTTCATCGTCTTTGCAAGTACAGTAGATGGCCTAACTCATGAAAGTTGTCGGCACTTATGAATGATTACCAATCACTCGCAAACTGTCACCGATTCATGAATCCAGTCTATAATTTGTCAGATGCAGTCTTCCAATACTTTTGCCCCGTTCTCTCAATGTTTTTAATAAACATTACTCGGCTCATTGAGAATTGACTTATTTGTTAAATATTTCTCCTACTTAGCAAGACTAGACTCGTAATCTTTGTATCAGGTCTAGAAATTATTAGTTTTTAGTTCTGCGCAGTGAATAAAGGGTAGCTATATATTCTTTTCCAATGATTGATTCATTGGAGTTCTTTGGTACTGATGAGGACCCAATTTATATGACCTTAATGTGTTGTCAGATATTCAAAAGTTCTTATCATCAAAAATAACCCATCATTTGACACTTGGTATTTAAGTCTTGCTGACAAAAATTTTGCCTGCAAT
The DNA here is from genome assembly GCA_902702965.1 of Spirometra erinaceieuropaei. Classification (NCBI taxonomy): domain Eukaryota; kingdom Metazoa; phylum Platyhelminthes; class Cestoda; order Diphyllobothriidea; family Diphyllobothriidae; genus Spirometra; species Spirometra erinaceieuropaei. The sequence continues at coordinate 505,955 of CACRXP010000020.1, read as the reverse complement.
GTATTCACCTTGATGTTATGCATATTACAAATTCAGCCCTTCTGGTTCAGTTGAGAAATATCAACCGCAGGTTCCTTGCTTAGGGACTTTCCCTATTTGAAAATATTTTTCTCTAGAGTTTGATGAATATCTATCAAAAAATGGAACCTCTCGCGTCGAGAAAAAACCATGCCTAGTCCAAGCACAAACTTGTATAGGAAGCAAGTTAACACGAATCCTCCACGTTTAATCGGGTCGGCAGGTGTTTACAACTGTTGGACTTCGCCAATCGCCTTGCAAAACCTTCTAAAACTCCAATTCTTACCCCTCACTGGTGACACGCAAGGCTTGCGTTTTCCGCCGTTATTCTACCTCCGAATTTCTAGAGTCTTCCCAGTGTCCTTACGTCATACGATCAGGGGCTGTTGATTTTGATTCACAAAACCTTTTGTCGACATAATCATTTACGTATCACTCAAGTAAGCAGTGTTCTAGGAGCAGTTTTTTGGGGAACTGACTTCAACGACAAAATATAGACTCGTCTACAGGTGAAAAATATTGTCTGAAGGCGGAAGGATCACGTAAAATATTACGCAGCAAATTGAGATCATTTATAAAAGTAAAAGGGACCTTCTGTCTCCCTTGTGGAAATTCAAGTGCGCAGGCTATGGGAAAATCATCCTTGTCTTGGATCCTGAAGTTTACTCATGCGCGTCTTGTTCTCAGCGTCGTAGGATGTCAGGGGTACAGAGTCACGGTAAATTTAGAAACACCCTGAATTCATATTGACCCAACTGTGAAAAACTCGACGCCTCGGTGGGATTCGAACCCACGCAGTAAGGGGGAAGGCTTTAGTACAGCCAACGCTCTAACCACCTGAGCTACGAGGCCCCGCCGGACGACGCCAGTTTTATCACACTTGGGTCAAGTTACCCGCCCAACCTACTGCAACGTCTGGAATCCACCAAAATATCAATGAAACACCCTGAAGACAATCGCAAATCCGACTTTGAAGGATTTTCTCTCGATACATGGTCGTCTCTGAAGGTAAACTGAATATCGGACTTCATGAACGGTTAACGGCTGCTCTAGGGGAGATGCATGAACTCTCTAACACGATCTCAGTTTGGAACACAAACACATCCACGACTTTACCATCACTGCAATAATCTAATTAGCCGCTATCAAGACCACGTGAGTGATTAAATGTCGAGCTGCCCATGGGCTGCCGGTTGGGAGACGCGAAGCGAACCGTAATTGACAACTGCCAACAAGGTCATTGCAACCACCTGTAGTCCTGGTTGTTTCTGGGACGACTCATTCCTTACATATTCCGTTTGCGCAGAGCACCGATAGGTCGTAGTGCCTTGACATTTGTCGAAAAGCACGTAGTAGACGGTGCCCGTAACATTCCATCCTACACAAACTGTAACCTTCTGGGGTTATACGGCGCCTTTGAGGAGTGTGGTACCGGATCATATAGTGAAGACCGATGAGAGTTGCGTTTGTTCCAACACAATTATTCAAAAGATGGTTTGCGTGTATGAATATAATAAGGATGGAACAAAGTGTCAGGCTTTTAAAGTTGTTTTTATCCGTTACTATTTACGGAACTCATTTTCTCTCCTACCATGATCTTTTCAGTTGATGCAAACGAGAGTTCGACAAACGCTGACGACGATATCCGTCGTGTGTTCCACAGCATGGCAAGCTTAGGGACGGTGACTTGCAAGAAGATTGGTTCATATTGATAGCAGACTTTCACTGCATCTAACTCACTCTTCCCATTCCCACACATCTGAGTTTGGTGTCAAGACAGAGTCAAGAGGACCGCAGGCGAAATTGGCTGCGGTGGCTGATGGATTTAAGCAGCCCCTCTACGCGTAACGCACAAACGATCGGGTTGCCACACAAACGAGCCAGGGACGTTATAGCTTGACTCGCTGTTCTGAGAATAGAGGACCGGGTTATCCCGTCACCTGGGAGCCTTCAATAGCATGACCTTTGGCGCATTGCGATGGTTTAGAAGCGCGTCAGATTGCTCATAATGATGAATGTGCTTTGAGTTCCGTGGGTAGACAGTCCCCGGAGTCGACTTCATTTCTGCTCCCAGTACGCTGTCCGAGCTGGTCAGACATCTGGTACGGGGGTCCGACGCATGTGTGGTGGAAACCTGCGCCTAGGCGCGTCACTGTACCCCCAACCCTTCATGTGGGACATTTGTTACGGGTGCGCAGCCCCTGTGTACTGTCCCCTGTGTTAGTCCATCTTAATTCCCAAGCGACCTGTTGTAGGAACACGATGAGAAAGCGACCTGTGCCCTCACCGAATCCAAGCATTTTAAAGAATTCGCGACGTGCTGCTCTTGCAGTTTTCTTAAACAGCGTATCGTAACTCCTCGTTGTCAATAATCGCGAGTCCCTCTGATTGTGGTACATCTTAAAAATAATCGTTGACAGAGAAAAAAATCAAGTCGTTCTTGTAAAGTGCGTTCTTTTAACATGTCTTCCTCAAATTTCAAGGCAATATTTTACGAAATGGGTCAACTGATTCTGACTAAAGGCTACATTCACAGAGCGAAAGTGCTCGAATTGCGCTCGATTCAATGGACATTTTAAAAAGACGTGTAAAAATTGCAAAACGGGACATCATGCCGCAACATGGTGCTCCAACTAATCAACGCACATCTACACTATGCGAAATATAAGAACGCACGGACCCAATGAGCCTCAATTAGATTTAACAAACCCTTTCATCAAGCTTTAATAACACGAAATTTGTGGGCACCTGGAAAGAAAACGAACTGAAAAATGCAAAAAATTGAGCAGAATTTTCTCCTAGAGAAGATTTCCATTCGTCAGCTTGCTATTTATGGTCTTTTTTGCCTTCTTTAAGACCGCGTCTTTGGGTCGAGGGTTGCTCATGCAAACAGACCGCGGTCGCTTAATTAAATTAAATTACTTACGCTTCTAACTGTACTTTCTATGGGTGTTGATCTTGTCCCATCGAGGAAGGATATTGCAAGAGAATTTTTGCGAAACCACCACGGCCCTGTCCCTCCTGACCTTAAAACCTTCCAACAAAAATTTAGAAAAATGAAAGCAGAATAAGACTACCGCAGTCTGATGGCCCTTGGCATGTAGTCGATTTAGTCACATCCGGCTGCATCTCCAGTTCCAACCTCCCACACTTCGATTTTACTGGCGCAATCTAACAGTAATCGAGTTTGATAAATATCAACCCAACTATAGACCACTTACACCCACACTCCCGTCTATCGTGCCACTTAGGTAGTTGTTTTGCTCAAGGGGAAATTCGGATAAACACTGTACAGTGAATGACCGACCTCGTGAAATGTCTTCTGAAATTCTGAAATGCGTTTTCGATTAGGAAGAATTACTCAGATGCGGTTGTAATATTAATTGTCTTGCGGCATCACCGTATGATACTTCGGATTCAGCAGCATGTCAGCTATTGAATGTACTGCTTTTCAATTTCCTATATAAACCGTACTTCGTAAAGAATGACCACTTGAGTAGCATGCATTTTTTCCATTGATTTTCGATGACCTTACAAATTCAAATATATTTTATGGAAACTGCGAACAAAAATATGCGTTATTTCAGTCATTTGATAGAGAATCACGCCGGCTTTATAGTTTATACTCGAAGAAGCAGTACCATGAGGTTTTAAAAAAGTTTCTAATTATGAGATTTTCTAAGATCGCGCAATGTCTATTCATACAGCATAGTGCCTATCCGTTTACCACTGCTCCTCATAAAAAGTACAGCATGATCCGCATCCATTGCGAAATTTCATGGATTCTATATGGTTTCTCTTTAAAGGCATAGAAAAATATGGGATTTTCTTTACGCGGAACGCATGCATCTTGTAGACTGGAATCACTTAGCGCTAATGAAACGGCTGACCAGGCTCCAAATTATTGTGCAACTAGAAAACGTTTTTGAAACCTGATTATACTCCTTCTTCGAGTACAAACTATAAAGCCGGCGTGAGTCTCTATCAAATGAATGAAAGAATGCATATTTTTGTTCGTGGTTTCCATAAAATATATTTGAATTTGTAAGGCCATCGAGAATCAATAGAGAAAATGCATGCTACTCAAGCGGTCATTTTTTACGAAGTACGGTTTATACAGGAAATTGAAAAGCAGTGCATTCAAAAGCTGACATGCTGCTGAATCCGAAGTATTATAGGGTTATGCCACATGTCAATCAATATTACAACCGCATCTAAGTAATTCTTCCCAATCGAAAACGCATTTCAGAATTTCAGAAGACATTTCACAAGGTCGGTCATTCACTGCATTTCTCAAAAATCAGACAAGTCTACCTCACCTAAGATGTGACCGTTCTTCCCCTCCCCTAAGGACATGAGCATTCCGACTACCATCTAGGACCCGTAACGAGATAGACAGATCTAGAATACCTAGTTTATTTATCTAAGAATTCACTTTTTGATGTAAAATTCCTAGCAGACTCCTCATTTGTCAGGATACTTCATAGACAGCCGCTTTATAACTGGCGGCTGAACTTTGTTACCCCTCTCAAGCAATTGGACCCATCATTTGGCCTGCTCTCGTTCAACTGAAATGCATTCGCTGTCGTTTCCGGCAATTTTCACCATGCGCCTCGCAGTAGGTAGGACACAGGAATGGGGACTTTGACGTGAGCTGGTCTGCAATGATAGTAGCCTTGCGCTGCATCCACCTCACTCTCTCCAATCCCACTGGTCTTAGCCCGATATCAAAGACGGACAACGATCGGCTTCTTAACTCTCTGAGCTGAGGTCATTGTAGCTAATGCACCAGACCGTCTACAACAAACGATCCAACCTCGTACGAGGAAACATCAAATCGAAATAATCGTGCCGGACTAAAATCCACTTAAATAATTATAGCAGGTGGAATGGGATTACCGACAAAGACAAGGGAGACTGGAATGGCCATTTCTGGCTTATTAGCCGTCGTCAGCCAGCCATATCCAAGCCCGAAGTGTGGAACACTCGAGCCTCGAACTCGCGACCTGTTGGTTTAGAAGCCCACGCCTCTACCCACCGGGCCACGAGCCCGTTGCCCGTTGCCCTTAACATTGTATATTCCCGATCGAAAACCGACAGGGCAACGGGCTCGTGGCCCGGTGAGTAGAGGCGTTGACTTCTAAACCAACAGGTCGCGAGTTCGAGGCTCGGGTGTTCTACACTTCGGGCTTGGGTATGGCTGGCTGACGACAGCTAACAAGCCAGAAATGGCCATTCCAGTCTCCCTTGTTTTTGTTGGTAATGCCATTCTGCCTATATATCATGCGCCGCTGTGCGGCTGCTGGTTGGGCTCGAGAGAGAGCCCTTAAGGCACAACGGAACGAGTGAGTTCCGTATGAACGATCGGTGAGCACCCCTTACCAATTATAGTAGGTATTCTTTGTATGTCACAGATGCTTGGGGCTCTCACCCGTCCCTACCTCAAGAAAGAGTGTAGAAGAACAGAGGCGGATTTAGACACAGGTGACTGGAGCGGCGTGATCTCGCACAGAAGCGCGCCATCACAATCCCTCCAAGTGTGGTATTTGTCATGGGTGCGTAATCCAGTAATATGTGTCGGCCCCTGTTCTGGCCCCCGTGTCGGTATAGCATAGCTCCCGCGTGACTCTTTATGGAAAATTAACTGTGCGAACTCGGCCACGATTTAATGATGTCCAACCTACATATTTAGCCATTTCACCGCCGCCACCACAACTGGGACGGTAGATTTATTGGCCTTAGCTTTCGAACTGGAACTGAAGTTCATCATCAGAGACTGCTAGAGTGCAGCAACGTGTGAAAATTTATATCGTTGTGTCGTGAGGGGGGAAGGGGGAGACTACGTCCGTGGCTAGGTCTGCTTTGTGCCGCCTGGTCCACAATGATCCCCCGGCGTGGTGACGCCGTTTGTACTTAGCGGCGATGTAAGCTGCGCCACCTGGCTGCGTGGGCGAAGTGCGTGATAACACGAAGGCAAGTCAATGTGTCTATTGATGGAGTTGGTATCCGACGCCCACGCCTCCAACAGTTCTCGTCCCGTCTTGTTGCCGGCTCGCGCCAATATCCGCGTGTTGGCGAAGTCGAACTCACGGCCTTCCTCCAGCGTGTGAGTGGCGACTTGTGATAGTGGGTCGTCTCTCCGAACGGTCCGTTTGTGCTCAAGTATTCGTGACCTGAGACGTCGTCCTGTTTGGTCTGTGTAGTGGCAAGGACAGTTATGGCACGGGATTGGATAGGCTACGCCCGACTACTCACCTGCGTCCAGCCGATCCTTCATTTTCATGATCCTGCTACGCATGATAGCCGCCGGATGATGAGCGATGCCCACGCCTAACTCTGATGTAATGCGTTCTGTAGCTTTGGACACATTCTTCACGTACGGTAGGGAGTGCCAAATTGTTGGTGTCTCTCACCCGTTTGTCCGTCGTGGGTGCGTGCGTATGCAGCGGCTGATGAAACTGTTTGGGTAGCCGTTCTTTGTTAATTGGTCCCGGAGATGTCGTAGTTCTTGCATCCTTCTTTTGGGCTAGCTGCAGTGCGTTTTTACCCAGTCGAAAAGCGTCCGCTCACAGCCCTACTTGTGCACCAATGGATGGTTGCTATGATAGTTGAGGACCTGAGTTGTATTGTTCGCCTTTCTGTGCATTGTGGTGTTGGGTTTGCCATCAGGTGTGCGCTTGACGAGCACGTCAAAAAGGGTAGTTTCCCGGCCTCCTCGTCTTCTCTTGTAAGCTGAATGTCGGGGAAGATGCTGTTAAGCAAGTCTTGGCAACCCGATAGCTTGTCCTTTTCAATAATTACGAATATATCTTCCACGTATCGGCGCCAAAACGCAGGTTTGTAGTGGCTGAAAGCAACCCTTTCCAGCTCTTTTAGGACCAATTCCGCAACTAGGCTGGATACTGGGGAACCTATGGGTATTCCTTTGATTTGTTCGTATGTTCTGCCATCGAAGGTGGAAAAGGTTCGTTGGCAGAATGCAAGGAGCTGCACTAGGTGCTGGATCTTTAGCGGCCCTGTCGTCTCGTCGTACCTTTTCTTCGAGACGTTTGCGTAGCACGTCGTGCGCCAAGTCTGGTGGGATGGACGTGAAAAGTGAGACAACGTCGAAGGATACCATGATTTGGTCGGGTCGAATAGTTTTTCCCCGAATGTGGGCTAGGAATTGGGAGGTCGAATTGACTGACGTCACGGAGCCCTCTTGGAGAAAATTGAGTTTTTCAGACATTTATTTGGCTAGATTGTATGCGGGGCTGCCTTTCAGGGCAACGATTGGCCGCAGAGGAACGTTGGGTTTGTGGATTTTTGGTAGTCCATAGAACCTGGCCAATGCCATGTCGGTTGGTTTTGTCTAAAGTGTCTATTTCTCGCTTATTAGACTTCAGTAGGGTTTGGATGTGGCTGGCTGCTGACGACTGTTAGGCTGGAATTGGCTGCTCCAGTCTCTTCTTGTCTTTGTCGCCAATCTATTCCCGCATATACATATACAAATGTAGTAAGTGACCTAACACGTGAAACGGGCCTAGGTTAACGAAATAACTAAAATCACCCGGAACTCAACACAGACATATTAACCAAGATTTTCAAGTGCTAATTTCCAACTGCAGGTTAAATGAAACGCAAGAGAAGTATTACAAATACTATTACTTTTTAGGGAAAACAGCATTTTTAAAAAAGCAGGAATTCTGAGAACACTAAAACTCTTGTTTAATCAGGATTTGGAGTAGATAGAAAAACACAAGTAGAACTATGTTTGAAATTGCTCTTAATGAGTGCAATATCAAGCATGGCGGTTGACAATGAGATCATATTTCATAAAAATTTTCCAGAACGGTTTCACAAGATTTCGCTAACATTTTTCCGTATTTGCATTGTTTGAGATGCAGTCGACTAATGAAATGAGGATTTCGCCGATTAAGACGCCATAGGAATGAAATGTTCATGAGGTCACATGCTGACTTAGAAATTTGAAAAGAACTAGCATATGCAATCATAAGCATCCCATTTACAAGGCATCAAAAGATTTTTTCTTTTGTAAAACTTTTTTAGGGTTTTCGTTGACAGTGGAGCGGTTAAGGCTTCGGAATGCCCTTGAAAGATCAGTGAGTATTTTTGGTTTCCCGTGTTCCCAATCGACTGCTCATAAAGATAGTTTCTCTGCAATGTTTATATCAAAACCTTCGAAATAACACATTCATTGATAGTATTTATATACGTATATGCATTTTGAAATAAATAAGTTCTTTAGGAAAAGAAACACACTTTATTTCGTAAATTTTCGACTCCGATCCCCCACGCCGTGCTCAGATGTGCAGCAAGTGTGTAAAACGATATAATTTTTAATATGCCTAAAGATCGATATGGCTCTGGCATACATCGGATCAGACGCCGTGTACAGCAATCTCAAGGAAATGTGGAAATGTCTGTAGCCTGCCAGAACGTGGTGGCCACCCACATTAAGGGCTGACTGTCAGGAATGAGTGAGCAACATCGATTTTTAGGCATGTTTAAATTTCAACTGTTTTGCGCACTTCACGTCTGTGGACGAGCTGTGGAACCAGAGAGGAAAATTTACGAAATAAAGTTTGTTGCCTTTTTCAAGAAACTTATTTCCTTCAGTCACATACATATGCAGAAGGATACCACCGACCAAGACTAGGGACTCTGAAATGAGCACTTTTGGCTTATTAGCCCTTGTCAGTCGGCCTTGCCCAACTTCATGTGTACGGCACCTGGGCTTCGTGCCTGCGTGCTTTTGTCATCGAACGTTGTTATGTTTTACGTTCTCCCGATTGGGCTCCGTGTCCGTCGTCCTGTCGTTTGTGATCTGGAATATTTTCCATGGTAGAAGGAGCACTCGCGAATCAGGTTACGGGACGCGATCGTTCCGTTGTGCTTTGGAGCTCGAAGTGGTGCCCTCACAGGCGTCTGCCTCTCTTCTCAAACAGCTTGAGGCGAAGTTCCTGTCTGTGATCCCTGCCGCTTACATGGAGCTTGTTTGCTTTGTGAAACCAATGAATCGCTGTACGCTAATTCCTGAGTAAATAAAAACCCGATTCGCAGCGACACAGAAAGGCAGGTGGCGAGGCCCTGATGGACTTCAGTTCGACGGAGAGCATATGACCCTGATAGGCGAGCGCTCACCGATCGTTCTTACGGAACTCACTCGTTTTGCTGTGCCTTACGGACTCTCTCTCTCGAACCCAACCAGCAGCCCTTTTCTTTGTTGGTAATAAAATTCTGCCCATATCATGCGCCGTTGTGCGTCTGCTAGTTGGGGTCGAAAGAGAGAGCCGATACGGCACATCGGAACGAGTGAGTTCCGTAAGAACGATCGGTGAGCACCCCCTACCTTTTTATATTGCCGATCAAAACCGACAGGGCAACAGGTCAGCGACCCAGTGGTTATAGGCGTTGTACTTCTAGCTAACAGGACGCGAGTTCGAGCCCCAGGTGTCCCACACTCCGGGGTTGGGTACGACTGGCTGACGACGTCTAATAAGCCAGATATGGCCATTCCAGTCTCCCTTGTCTTTGTCGGTAATAACATTCTGCTTATGGCCCGTCTGCCAGACCCCGCCTGTGAACCATCTGCACCTTGTGCAAGCGCATGTCTGTATTTCTGTTCCGGCTGCTGGTCAAGGTTATGGTTGGCTGAATGAAGGTAACATAGGCCAAAATAATTCTGTATCAAACTACCCCCAATCATTTTGGACTCTTTTTCCCCTTTGCCATCATATCTTCGCTGACTTCGGCCTGGTAGGTAGTCGCCTGTTTTTTACCTCTCTCGCTCACATGGAGCTTGCTTGCTTCGGGAAGCCAATGGATCGGGACGCCGGAAAGTGATGTAGTTTTCTTACTAAATGACAATAAAAGTGTTTGGCGAAATGCTTTTTTATTTTTTAATCAGTTGCATAACTGCCGTCGTTGTCAAAAGTGTTTCCAATTTTTTAACTAAGTCTGCATTACCCAGATTCAATAAAAACGATACTGATCAGAATAAGAAGCGGTCGCTGGAACAAGGGTTTTATTCGCCTGACGTTTCGGATTCTCACTTGAACCTATCATCAGAGACAGAGGCGGAAAAAACAGAAAAAACGCTATTTCGAAAACTCCCTTCACCCAGGAGGTGCTGCAGAGATCGAAACAAATGACAATCAGCTAACACATAATCAGGTAAATAAGGTGGCTGAGGAAAAAGATCCCACTCTAAATCTCAGGTCTTATTCTGGGTCTGTCAGACCGAATGCGGTCCCGCGTTGTCATGCAGCTGAAGACCACCCATTCAATTGATTAGCGTTGTATGTTTAATGGGAAGGGCTTGGTTCAACTGCCCTAACTTTTGACAATAGAATTCCGCTGTTACAGGTTGACCTTGCTCCAGTAACTGAAATTGAATTGTGCCATCCATACTCCACCAAGAATACAGCAAGAGGTCCTTGGGTATGGGCTTGATTTCGCCGCGTAGGAACTGGTGTCTGACCTGAGGAAAGCCATTCATATTCGTGTTCTTTGTCAAAGTATAGAATTAATTTCTCATCTCCAATGACAAATTGCTGAAGAAACTGCCCCCACTTCTAGCAAAGGGTTGCAGATTTTTGGACATTGGGCTTTGTTTTCTACCGAAAGTTGGCGCGGGACACGAACTCCATGTTTTCTGGACTTCCCCTAATTCTACAGGTGTTCCTGGATAGAATGACCATGGCAGATTTAGTTCTTCTAGTAATTTTGCAAAAGCTTGACCAAAATCTATCCAGCGATTGTGCCCAAAGGGTCATTATTCAGCCCCCACTGGTCTTTCAGCACGATGTGCATCAGAGAAGTTGACATCGCCCGATCGGAATTTCGCAAAACAACACTGGCGCTTGGGGACATCTAAAGCAACCTAACAAACTGTTTTGCAGCTGTTTTGCGTCGTTTCCTTTGCGCAATTTCCACAGCATACAATGACGAAAATGACTGTCTTCGGATTTAATTTTCCCCTTTCTTAAACCCAGCTTTGACAAAATCATATTGAAATCTTGAAGAACAATACGAACTGGATTGCAAAAACACGTAGTTAAAATGGAGAAAGCAGAACATCTAACAACTAAAATGCAAATTATGATCACAAAAACGACATATCTTGCCGATGTCTCGTATCGCAAATGGTGAGCATTCCTCTATCATGGTAAATACGCGGTCGCAACCGATAGGACGACGATCCCATGTTTAAGTGGTTAGGGCACTGAATTTCTAAACAACAGGCAGCGGGATCGGGCCTTGGGGCTTCAAAACCCGAGGTTTGGTGTGGCTGGTTGATGGAGGCTAATAGGCCAAAATTTGTCACTCCTGTCTCCCTTGCCTTTGCCGACAATCTTACTCCGCCCACTTACATATGCATGTACCTATATATATATATATATATATGAAAAAATAGAAGAGGTTCTTCGGAAAAGTCGAGTTGTACTCGTGAATTTTCGAGCTGGTGACATCAACCCTATCTTTTTCGGAACTCACTCGTCCCCTTGTGTCTTAGGGCTCTCTCTCGAGCCCAATCAGCAGCCGCACTTCGGGGTTGGGTATAACTGGATAACGTCGGTTAATAAGCCAGAACTGGCCATCCCAGTCTCCCTTGTCTTTATCGACAACACTATTCTGCCTATATCATGCGCCACTGTGCGGCTGCTGGTTGGGCTAGAGAGAGAGCTCTAAGGCATAACGGGACGGGTGAGTCCCGTAAAACGGTCGGTGAGCGTCCCCTCTACCATTTTATATTCCCGATCTCAGCCGACAGGAGAACGAGCCCGTGGCTCATTTGTTAAAGGCGTTGGACTTCTAACTAACAGGTCGTGGGATCGCCACTAGGTGTTCCACACTTCGGTCTGGATATGAGTGGCTGACGACGGCTAATAAGCCAGAGATGGACGCTCCAGTCTGCCTTGTCTTTGTCGGCAATACTATTCCGTCTATACATGCATATATATATATATACTAAAAGGTAGGGATCCCAAGAATTGTAAGCTGAAGTCAAGTGCCTTATTTGTGAAAAGGAACTTTATTGCGTAAATTCTCTACGCCGATTACTCACGTCGTCGTCAGATGCAGACTAATAGCACATTTGCTCCCCGTCTGCGTCTGAAAGCGACCTGGGGGACCGGCGTCGAAACTTTACTCAGTAAATCTCATGTTCCTAAAGAACGCATTTGACTTCTTTGTATGCATACGTGGTCAAGGGCGCTCAGTGTGCACGAGCTACGCAGACGCATCCCGACGCGATTTAACTAAATCTCCAATTCTCGTTACTTACTTTCTTTCAGTAGCAATGTTTTACGCAATATCGACTGCCGTTAACATTGGACATCAATTGACCCCCAGGATCCCAGTTGTACGCAGCTGCAAAGGAACCTAGACCTCCGATCTTTGTTTTTGCTGCGGCTTCAAGTCTGACCGGACACGGAGAAGTCCGGAATACTTTAGCATGGCTATGCCAACGGGTCGAAAAACTGGACCCATCAATAAAAGGATACAAGTCGGCCTGATACAACTGCAAAAAGCAGAATAAACCCAATGGCTGCATGCAGTGATGAGGATGCCGACAAAATACTAAATCGACACTTCATGAAACCAGAAATGAAAATTCGTTCGGGCGTACCTGTGTCGCATTTGCTTCTCAGACTCAGTCTCGCAAATTTGAAGAGAGCAATTAACAATAGCTCGTGCTCCTCTGAGAGAATGCGTGAGGAACCATCGACAATTCGCCATATGGGTCCGTGCTATTCTAGACCTGAAACAGTCGTGATTACGTTTGATCCAAAGACTAGCTTAGAAAGACACTGCGAGATAGCCATCACTATTTGCAACCCCCGGCTAGCAGAAACGTTTTCCTTTTAGCTCCTCGGACTTCGCTGTTAGACGCGCGGTACTCTTTGGCACTAAAGTTTCAGTAACTCAACCTTCTCCTGAGTATGGACTTGCGTTGGGGTGAGCGAACAATGCCTCGGATCCATCGTAGCGGCAACCGCAGGCTGAAGCTGATCCTATGGTCCGCGACGCAATACACACCCTGTATCTCTGTTTTCGATCCCACAGCCCCCACAGATGCGTTTGTCAGTTTTTCGCATTCCTCCCCACACCTCTTCTCCTCTTTCCGTCTCCTAATAACACTCCTCCGTCGACGAACAAGCCTGCTGCTGACGAGACGGTAGTTAATCCGAAACTTAGGTCGATCCTTTCTGTCAGTCTCTGCTTGCTTTTACTGGAATTCTAATGGCCATTTAGTCGCCGAATTTATTTGTGAATGCAAGCAGCAGCGCTTATTGGGAAGACGGCGACCGGAGTAAACGACCAAAGTTTGCTTTTCACGTCTGGACTGAAAGGTCCAAGGCCAAACTTGCCTGATTGCAGATATTACCCTTAGCGCCTTCTTTAGCAAATGGTGCACTTGGCTCCGACTAATCTCAGATCCGAAATGCGCGCAAGGGCACCACTCTCTCACCGAAATAAGTACCCTGAAGTCAAGTTGTAATCTGATTGAAGCAACTTAGGCTTTACTACTTAAGTTCCGGAGTAAAATTTGCCGTTGCATCAGAGTCATTTCTTTCTCAAATTGAACAGCCAAAACCCTGTATAAAATGTAGCATGACAGGGCAGAGTAGCATTTGTGGAACCGTAGCGGACATCCTCTCTCTCCCTCCCCAAACAAAACTTTCTGATCCTTTCACTGCCCACTCCCCACCTCGGGAGCTCCTATCGACATAGACGTTGGAATGGCCATTTCCGGCTTATGAGGATGCCCGAGCCCAGACAGAATAGGTCACTTAGCACTTATGTCACACATCCTCAACATTTCGGGCACCGGCCGTCACACTTGATTGGGGATATTCAGTGCCACATGGGAGTGGCCTCCAACGACCTATCCTAATTGTAAGACGGAAAACGGGCCGAGTCCTGCCGACAGACGAATCTGTCTGTGAGTCCACATTCTCCGAATAGGGATAAAATATCCCACCCCCCACCCCCGGCCTCAGTTTACACTTCCAACGCCGAAATGCAATGGACCGAATGGATGATCACATGATCAGAGACCTGGAACAAGAGCCTTATACTAAGAGATGACTGTGTTGACAGCCCATAGGGTTGCTCATTGTCGGTACTACATGCTAGGGACACAGGGGCAATGTGGCGAGTAAGCACAGGCGCCAAAGGACTGAGACTATTAGTGTAAACAGTGACATCGACTTGCCGACGTAGGAGTTCCCAAGAGGACAGACTGTGATGACAACAAAAGTAGAAGACCAAGATCCCTGGGAAATTGGAGGCCTGGTGGACACCTTCCTGAGTTTAAAAAATCAAGGCAATGGACTTGCGGTCAGTGAGATCGCCACTTCTTCCCTTTTATGCAGAAGAGTAGCGCAGCAGAGAGGGAGACAAATTATTATCAATAAAGGAAGCGATAACACAGCTTCGTAAGAACAGTCGGGGAGGAGAAGGAGGTAAACTGGACAAGTCAGCAGGATACAGGGAGAACAAGGCAAGAGTAAGACGTCGTAAGTGAAGAAAAGGCAAAATAGATTGGAAGGAGAGACTGTATGGGGAAGGTAAGAGTAATGAGTGGGAAGCGGGAGGTACAGATGTGCGTGTATGTTTGCGTGCTTGTAGAAGAGAAGGAAGTGACCGCATTTGCGGAGGAAGGGGGGCGGGGCGGTTGTGGTGGCGAAAGAGATCGCTAAATGAGCGAATGTACGTGAACAGGTCAAGCGGTGAATTCGTCGAATGGTTCGGTGGCACAGAAGGCAACCCTCACAGTCTACTGTTTTACGCCAGCGCCGACTTCTTGAGCACTTTGGGGCGGTAGGTTCTCCTGGCATCGCATCACCTCCGGCAGTTCAGGCGGAGTTGAGTAAGGTGTAATGTCAAGAACTTCGAACTGTCCGCTCTCTGGAAATCATTAGAACGAGTGTGACTAGGCGATACTGAAATAGGCCTAGTAAGGCACCACAGCGAAGTACATATTAAAACTGAGACAGACTAGTAAATGGAAGAGGGGGGGGGTTAACCTAACGAATGGCAGAAGTTTGACACATAAGAGATGACTTTACGAGTGGATGTCACGTGTGGCAACTGCTCTATTTAACGGTGGGAAACACTCCGAATACTCCGTGTGGGCACTGGAATTCATTCACATTTCACGTTAATCACCCCCCCGTCACTAGCTCCCCCTTTCCGTGAACTGGTGCAGTTTACTAGATACGGTTCGGCCCAGTGGACCTTTTTCAAGCATCCGTAGAAATTTCTCTGGTCAAAAGCAGACCGAAAAACAGATGTTTTTGAAATATAAATATCGAAACATTTGATTAACACGGCATTCCTTAGGCATCTATATCCAAAGACTGCTGGAATATGGACGTTTCCAGCTCTGCGGGCGAGGAGGTGACGTCAAATAATCATCTCGTTCGACAGAAATGTTTCTAGTTAGAACGCCTCAATAATACCTTACGGCTAGGCTTAACACTAAGCAGGGGGCGTTGGCCTTGCGCCAATGCCTACCAAGGCGAGTTAGCAGCTGGATACTTTTACGATGGATAAACTCCCGGTCAGATGGTGCAATAATTTGATCGCGCATAACTCGTCTAGTCATGGATACGCAGGTTGAACAAAAAAGAGTTGGATGTGTAAAGAGAGGGCTGCAAAGCCTCGGTAGCCCTGAGGAACGATGACGAAACCAAACCGAGCAACCAACCGGGAGGTTGGCCGGGCATTTTGGCACCCACAAGTAAACTACGAAAAAATCGCTGAATGGAGGATGTAGACGAGGAATTGATGGCAATCAAAAACCACAAAAGGGAGACCCAAAAGTATGTCAGTAGAGATAGGTTGAAGGAAAACTGATATGGTGATGCAAACCTAACGCTTTATAGAGAGAATTTCGAAGACCAAACTTCGAGATTCGTTTCATATTAACGTTTTCTTTATGCATGTTAGCTAGAAACACTCTCATTTCCGGTACCTAAACGGTTCGAACCCAAAGATAATTCACTATATGCAGGCGGCCGGGTTGTCAAATCAGTTTTAAAAGTCGGTTTTCTTTGAATCTGACCTGGAATCCACTTTCCGATTAAATAAAAATATCGATATATCGATGATAAACAAAACTGGATTCCAGAACAGTATAAAATAAGCTAATAGGTGCCGATAGTTCATAAAACACACTCATCGAGACTGATAATCCTAAAGTGAGCAGTGTTCGAGGTGCCCAGCACAAAACTCTACAGAGAATGGTGCATTACCAAGGCAGAAATAACTAATAAGGGCCAGCGCCACAACTTCAACGTGGGGGTCTGGAGGGAACCTTGATGACTGTTAAATTTATTGGGCCACAGCAATGCTGTCATTAGTCTCAACGGGATGCCGCCCTCTATGGCACCGGTATCCCAGGAATTTGAAAACACGAATCAGAGGCTTGTGTAGCACTGGTTCAATACAAAACAACGCATTCTGACTATACTTGCCCGCATCACGAAGACAAAGTCCGAGAGTTGCAGGACTGTGAGCGCGGGCGGTCTGACTATTTAGACTGTAGTAGGCAAGAGGTTTGTGGTCGTCCATGGGGGTGCTTTGACGTAACAGCAGTTGATCTTCAGGCGGGACTTTCAGTATGCCTTCAATCATCTTCTTTAGCTCAAGCACCTCCATGCTCTCCTTCACGCTGAGAAACAGCGTAGTCTTGGCCCGTCGAACCGTGAGGAAGACGTCCTAGAAGCATTAGGCAACCGAGGTTTTAGCACAGGTGCAGAGGAAAAGGCAATGAAAATTTACCAGCAGCCAATAATCCCGTGCGGACGTTTTATGCGTGAGCGTGCATGAGCCGGACAGGAATTCACACTTACAGCAAAAAGACCTCCCAGTAAGTTGGTTTGGCCGTAAGGTCGAGCATACAACAGCATCATTGTGCCCATACTCTACCGTAAATCTTACTTGATAACGTTTTAACAGTTATTCTTACTGTAAATATTTGCCTGCCCAAGGCGCACGTGCCGGTTGTTAGGCGAGTCTCCTGCAAAATAACATTTACAAGAGTGGGTGAGCAACCCCAATCGTGATGGGCAGGTGGTTGTTCAGCAGGTACTCTGCCTTCTTACAATGATAAGCTATTTCGATTGGTTTCGTGTCCTCCTAGGTCAGTACTGAAGCAGCTTCTTCAACAATGAAAAGAGCTGGCCATTAACAGTATTCAGTTTCTGTATAACTAAAGATTTCTAATTTTGACCCAACTATAAAAAACTCGGCGCCTTGCTGGGATTCGAACCCATAACGGCAAGGGAAAGGCTTTAGCACAACCAGCGCTCTGGCCACCTGAGCTACGAGCCCCCACTGGGAGCCGTGAATATAATCACATGAGTCAAGTTACCCACCCAACCTACCGCAACGTCTGAAATCCACCAAATCTGATACAGTAAGCTGACTGACCCAGATGTGATTAAACTTACAGCTCCTGATGGGGCCTCGTAGCTCAGTTGGCTATAGCGTTGGCTGTACTAAAGCTTTCCTCTTGCTGTTGTGGGTTCGAATCCCATCGACGCGCCGAGTTTTTCACAGTTGGGTCAAAATGAATTATTCGAAATCCGTCAAAACACTTATTAAGTAAAAATTTGTTAACTTGGATAAAGTTCTAAATAACAAATGAGATAAAGGCTAGGAGTGTCGATGATCACCACTGGCTATGGGTTCCTAAAATAAAAAACGCCATCTGGTCTTTGGTCCCTCTTGCCGCCTCGCACCAGTTTTCCAGGCGTACAAGAGAACAACCTTATCGTTGAAGGTTTATCGAGTCACATCTACATGAGATAATATCTTAGAAAAATTCTTTTTACAAGAGAATGTGGCAAACAGCTTCTGCGGATACCTATAGTGTCCCATTGGCTTAAAACAACTGTGCAACTTTAGCTTCGCCTCCCGTCTGACCTCGTGTCCGTCCTAAGGTTCTGAAGACTACACGTACTTCGGTGATCTGGAGCTCTACACCTCGTGGTCACCTTGACAATTTGGCAGAGACGTCGGCTCCGGTTATCATAAGCCTTACAATAGATCTGCACCACAATTGCTCATCATGATTGGGTAGGTAAATTCGGACGCAAAGAGCAAGACAATTACCCTTATCTAGGAAGAAAAATCCTCGGAGCTTACTTCGACAGTTGGCACACAAGGCAGATCGCATGCGGACAGAGGTAAACAACGTAACCGAGTTAGTATAGGCCCTGACCACTTGAACACCCGATGGAGGTCACGTGGACCGATTCGAGCCACCGTTTTATTCGGTCGCACTCAATTGTGGTCGGTTAGCGGCAGGTGTCCGGTACATATGACATGAAAATGGCAGCTGTGGGTACACGATAATAGGTCTCCTGAGCAAATACATCCAGCAGGCATCGCAAAAAGTCCTCAGGGCATGCACAATTTGCGAGTTTCTGTGCGAGATGTTTTTGTATTCCAAAAGGCAATATGCAGCAAATTCTTCAAAGAAAACCATATTTTCCACGTTTGTTCCGATCTGCTGGCGCACATCTAGGGCGACGATTCCAAAAAATGCAGTGCGTAGTTCAAGGATGGTCATAGTCACGTAGACTGAATGGCTTGTTAAGTTAGATCCCGACAACCGCGATTCAACAATTATAAGAGTACCCGGGCACAAAGTAACAACGGCAGATCTACACGGTCACGGAAACAATTGTGACGCGAGCAACAAATGGCCTATACGGACGGTGTCTTTAGGTAAGTTTTCACCCTGTTGCCCATTCTATTAAACTACGGCATTGGCCGAATTTTCCGAAGGGCTTTATACAATTTAGCGTCGAATTTGCAATAGGATAAATAAAATAGTAAATAAATAAATGATTTTTAATAAAGACCCACTGGGGTCCCATCAATACTGACTGACTGGCTCGACTAGGTTGGTGATGTTGCTCTGCTATTGCTAGGCTATTCTGACCCATGGGATATAACGTAGCGGGTAAAAGAAGTCGTTTAGTCAGTCGATTTAATCGTTGCGAAGAGAATAAATTTATAGCTATTGCTTGGACTGTAGGAGGACAGTGCTCGTGATTCTGGTTTTCGGACAGGAGTAAACAGCTTCAAACAAACAGACTTAATGTAGCATCGTCGACCCAACCAATGCTGCTAGAGGACCTTTTGTGAGCCTTCCGACGCGTGAACAGCCCATTTGTAATGCCAAAACCATGACCAACATCTATGTGTACGAGGCATCTGTTCAGTAAGTTCACCGCATGGTTGTTATTTGTGGGCTGGGCATGTGAAAGACGAATGAAAAGTGATCGACCACCGTCGCCCGAGTTTTGTTTGAGCGAATTACACCGACTTCGTAGGATAAGACAGTCAGTACTCGCTGCGATAACATCGCAACGGTACCTCAGGCCATCCCATAAAGATTACAGTGGTGGCTTTGACACATCCTTCGTCGCCCTCACGCTATTGCCCCAAATCTGACGGCGGCAAAAAGGTCTGATGAAATTGGCTCAACGCGGTCTGTCAAGGGTGCTTGGGCCAATGATATCTAGCCCTCGCGGACGGAGAACATGGGGTCAAATCACCAAAATCTGCTGCTCATCGCGTCTGAAGAGGCCGGAAAAGTCAGATGTGTGCACAATCACAAAAAGCAGAACTAAGGGTCCTGGAACTGTTGGAGGGTTCTCCTTAGCCTTTACTTCAATGTTATATGGGTCGTCAGCCTAGTTCCTGTGACGGAATAAAAAGTAAGTGGGGAAGTCGATCGTCACGCCAAGCTTTACACAGCTCTCCAGTCAACATTAATCGTTTTCCAGCCGTAACTTACTATGTATCGCGTCACTTCCGACCTTCCGTAAACTACGACCCAACAGATTGCCACAGACTTGGTAGCCTAAAGCAAGTGGGGGTGTTAAATTACAAGAATTGTACGAACTGTAGTGTCCCAAGGACAAGACTGGGAAACAACGAGCGAATGACGCGCGCGATCAAGTAAAGGTCTTAAAAGTGTCTAAGTGATGAGGCAAGCTGACGACCGAATCAAAAATACCCGGATGTACGGGTCTGGGTAGCGCAGCCGGCTGACGACAGCAGCATAATTATGTCATACGCGACCAATATAAACGAGCGACGCCAGTGACTATGATAATATGATGTCTTAATTACCAACGAATCGCGTTTTCTTGGTGAAACATGGTTTTAAAAGCATGCTATTGGCCCCCGGTACTTTTGGCTCGGAAGGGCTGGGGCAAAAAGCACTCCTAAATACCTGCAGTGCATTTCCAGGTGCAGAGTGAAGCCTGCGGACTGAAAGTGATTTAAAAATGCCGAACACCTTAGTCACAAACTGAATGTGACAATTCCTTCATGACCTATACACTGAAGCAACATATTAATTAATATGTTGCCGAAAAGCAAAATTCCCTGACACTCAAGCTATCCTAAGCGGTGAGGCATGAACCTAAAGTTTTTAAAAGACGGCAACAAGAGCGGGGTGTCTAAAGTTTTTTTCGTCAAAATGAAAGAAAATTCGGCAAGAACACACCATAACTCCGAAAAGAGTTGAACGCGAGCAAACCGCTGGCTGCTGAAAACTGTAAGGACCGCCCGCGGCGGGTTTTTAAAACAAAACACTCGTCTCCTGGATTATAGGAAAAGTGAATAACTCTGTGTACACAAAGTGGTTGGCCTGAGGTAAGAACTGAATATCCCGTGCGATGCTAGTCAGCATGCATAAGAAACCAAAAATTTGCCTCAGAGTTTGGAGGTAGTTACGCGCGTAACTAAAAGGGCCTGGTTGGGCATGCAGAAGAGGATAAAACGTCTGAACGAATTAGCAAGTGATACTAAAAGCAATGCGAGGAGAAACAATAGTTAAAACCCAAAATAGAAAAGTAAAAGACACTTGATTCCTTTTATAGAGTGTGATGTATCAAGTGAACCCTATAATACTAAAAATTTTAAGCAGTGATTGGATGCACAGTGTTACAACACACAAGCATCTGTTGGCGACTTTACAACAGGCCTCAGTTTATAAGACGTTCGACTCACTTTAGTTTGTTAAGGGAAGAATAAGTTAGAGCCCTTGAACACAGTGTTCACAGTGTTATGTGTCTTCGGGACTGCATCAACTTGCTGCAGATGGAAACAACATGCATCAGCTTTCAGTAGCCATGGAGGTCAGGGATGTGAAACCAACTAGAATCCAAGCAACAATTTCGTCCAGTCTAATGTTAGAAGTCTGAGAGCTGTGCGAGTCCTTATATACTCTACACAGGGCAGATTGCCGTGAGTTGGCCGACTGCGTGTGCAAAAGCTAAGCGTCCGTTCGGGAGCGCGTCAGTATCGGTGTGCTATTTACGCGGGGGTGCATGTCTGTGGCAGCAGGAGGGAGTGACTGGCCGAGTGTTAGTCATGTGTTTGGACCGATTAGGGGAGGAATAGGGGGCACATACTACAAGGGTTCACGGGTATCAAGCCAGGCCGTCCGACGCGCTTGGTTTGAGGAGAGATTTTGAGGGCAACCGGGAGCCACTGTAGCTGGACATAAGGTGCCTGAGATCTAGCCGGCGGGGATAGCCGTGTGTCAACGGACTGTCACCGGTTGTCGCAACCATCGACCGACAAAACGTAGCCTGAGAAGGGGACACTGGAGCGGTTCCTACATATCTAATTGATTTTTAAAAAGAATTTAGAGGGAACTGAAAAATATTAAACGCCTGGGGTAGTTAAATCTAAACGTGAATGCTTCAATTTTGCAGTGCCTGTAATTCCCCTCCAATGTTGTCTTTTGCACCAAACTATGTTTCATTATTATAGTAAGCAGGACAACCATCATTGGAGATAAGAACTTTTTTGCTTTTGGAAATAATCTTAAAAGTTGTGAAATGTATCCAACCTTATGTCTTTAGCCTGCAATTCTGACGCATTTGGTGGATATTATTAAAAGGCTTTCCCTTTATTTCTTTATTCCTTTTGTAACCTAGGAGTAATTGGGCATTCTGTATTACTCTTCTGAGCAAAGTCCGTTCGAATTACCAGCACGTTTTAGATTTTTGTCTTGTGTGTGATTCCATTGTATTTTTCCTTCAGTCAGTCAGTCAGTGTATTTGAGGGAAATAGGCTTACGCCTTTGAACTCCCTATTTGTACATAAAAAATCGAAAAATTAGCAGAATGTGTAGAAATTACAGCATTAATTGTATGCAGACATTGATTCACACATGTCACTGGTCACATGGCTAAAACGTCACATAGTCCGCTTGTTGCTGTAGCATATGTCTGTCAAGCCTGCATTTAAATGTCGCCACAGATTGAGACTTGACAACCGTCTCGGGCAGATTATTCCACGGTTCCACGACACGGTTGGAGAAGAAATATTTTCTCACATTCAATCTACCCTGGGGCACACGTAGCTTTAAGGGATGTCCCCGGAGGTAAGTTGTTGTGGCGAGTTGGAAAAA
>CACRXP010000020.1:427492-471480 GCA_902702965.1 Spirometra erinaceieuropaei | reverse complement strand
CTGAGCCCCCGAGTGGGCCTAGGGATGACACTGACGATGGCAAGCAGCCTCTACAGAAAATTAGGTCAAGTATACTTGAGCCTCGGGTGGGAAAATCGACAACCTGAGTCCACATCCCAACATCCACAGCCTCAAGAAAGTCTTCGAACCTTCTGGGGCCGGAAAGCGGAGACCAGCGGACTTCGGGGAGATTAAAGTCACCCGCAACCAATTGATACTTAAAGCTTAAGTCGGCCGCAGCATGAAATGCCTGTGAGAGTAAACGAGCAAAATTGTCGTTGGCGTTGGGAGGGCGATAGACACAGCCAACGAGTAAAGAGAACTTATTTTTAGGGCAACTTGGAGCCAGCAGCTGCCTTCTACTGCGGAAAAATGCGGGAGGTCCAGCGGCAAAAATGCAAGTGTTTGCTTAACGTAGACGCAGTTGCCCCCACCACGGCTGTCCTGACAATAATTTCGGATGCAATTATAGCCTAGAAGAGAGAGTTCGAAGTCAGCGACGGAAGCTGATGCCCATGTCTCAGTTACTAAAACAAAATCTGGACAATGGACGAACACCAGTGTCTGAAGCAAAGACGTCTTATTTAGCGGGGATCTGGCATTTAAAACAAAAAAGTTTGAGGGGATAGGCTGTTTGTTTGTGAGGGAGGTGGGCTACGTCATCCAGTGCTTTGCTGCTTACGGAGCAAACGGTCCAGATGTACCCATCCGGTTCTACAAAACATTTTGTGGCATAAAAAGATTCTGACGTGGATAAAAAGGGGTAGGACTTGGGGGAGGAAATGACGGCCAGGTAAACCGGTAACCATTGTTAGCTAGCTCATTTTCAGCTGGAAATCCGCGGACCAGATACTGCAACACATTCCCGCCGGAACGAAATTGAGGATCGGATGAGTTAACTGATCCAGTATGGACATTAACATGAGGAATACATTGGTAAAACGGCCGTGGAGGAAACAAGTTAGAGCTTGGGGGACGCACTGCTCCCAATGGAGCAAGAATATTATTAAAATGCGGTAATGCCAGCATATTCGGCTTAAATGCCTCAATATGAGGACTGGGGGGGGGGAGTTGGGAACACGCTACGTTTTGAGTCGGGATATTTAAGGCACTGTTAGCCGATTGTGGAGGAAAAGATTTTATAATGGTGCTGGATTGATCGGGTTTCCGCGTGGCTGATACGGCAATTGGATGCGTCTTTGAATTAGGCACATGCCTAGGCTTGCTAGGGGTTGCTGGGGAGTCGGCAGAGCCGTGTTTGTACCGGGCGTGTTTTTGCTTCTAAAAATCTCAGTATATAGAGTTGTCGAATTTCCTACGGCATTGACTATGTCGTGACGTGCAGAGGCCGCATATACTGTTGTAGAGGACTTATTCAAACGGACAGTAGGTGTCATTATCTTGGTGTTGGTTTTCGCGGATTTGAATTTATTCAATCTTCGCTGAAATAGTGTGAGGTCCGGCGAAACAGAGCAGCGCCATTTACGGCAGAATTCTCTAATTGTCTCCCTCCTCGATAAGATAAAATAGACTTCTATCAAGGAGATAGGGGTAACTAGTATCGTTGCATTACGGCCAAGCGAGCGCAGTCGTTTAGCTTGTGCGACACTGAAACCTAAGCCACAACTTTGCAGGAACAAATGCGCTCCCTCTGTAGCAGATAAGTGACTCGGAATGTTTCGCAGTGCAAATTTATGTTTGCGTTTAATTCTCTCATCAGTTTCAGAACTTATTACCCCAATAAGTTTAAAAGCTTGTTCAATTACATTTTCAGAATTGCTGTTTATGTCGCCATATATCGAGTGATCGAATATTTCGTCGGCTGATGTTCTGTTACGACTAAAAGAGGCGTAGTTTTGGAAGATTAAGAGGTCCAGAGGTTCTACTTGGACTGAAGAGGTTTTTGAGTTAACCATATCCACAGAAGGCAAAGAACATATGTTGGCGCCTGCTGCCTCTCCGTCCAGGATTGTAGCACTCGGACGGTGGGGAGACCCCGAGCTTTCATGCCTTAGCACGTGCTCTCCGGTCATTACAGGGTAATTAGATAAAGTTTCCGTTGCAGTACAAGGATAAAAACGTTACCAACGTACAGAAGAACGCACAGAATAGCAAATACTCCTGTTATTTTACTTCCAATACTTTAAATAGATGGTCTGGCACGGAGTCACTAAAAGGTACTTTACAAAATACGACTATTTTGCCAGACTGCCTAACAAGACTGGAAAAAATTATGCCCGGAATTAAAAAGCGACTTTTAAGAATGTCTCAATTAAAAATAGGCATTAATTGCTTAAAAATGTCAGAGTATATGAAAAGCTTCACTGATCTTTGAAATCGAACTGCTCGCCTTGACCTTAACGTTGATGTGCAATTTGAATTCTGAATTCTCAACTGGCTGATATAGTACCCAGATCCATTGGCGATGTCGGTTGTCTTAATGGAAAATTTTTGCCATTGCTCACCGCTACCGTAGCGCTCCTGTAACACAACGAGCACCCCTAACTGAAGGACACATATCTGCCCTATCCTCACCAAAGCCTCAGGAAATAAAAAATTATTTCTAAGCCTAACAAAGTCCATGGCGTTGTTATTCTAATCCTGAAGGACCATGTGAGGAAAATGTAGCGAATTTTAAATAATCCGGGCAAATTTTGTCTGGAGACGTTAGGCAAGGATCAATCCAGGACATTGGAAGACCCAGCCTAGAAAAAGGTTGAGTAGTTTTTGGAAAAAAACTAAATAGATACTAGAACACCCTGTCCCTAAAACCAAGAGACACATATTTTCCCAGACTATTTGGTTAACCATAAACGAATAAAAAGGACATGCCTTTACGGAAAATTCTCTCTACGTCGAATTCTTTGGAGGCGTTACAGACTAACTGGCTCCGACGAACACTTACAGGAATATAAGCGGCAACGAAACGTCTGTAAAAGTGAGGCCTCAAAGCTGCGAAAGAAGTTTGAACTAAACATCCTCCGAAATTCTTTGGAGCATCCGAAAATTCTATATGGTTATATACGATGTACTAAAAGGACTCAGGAGCTCATCCCTGCCCTCAGGTCTGCAGATGGAAAAGTGGAGATTGATGACCAGGTTAAAGCGTCCCTCCTTTCCGACTTCTTTCAGTCTGTCTTCACCCGAGAACCTAGTGCAATATTTGCCCATCCATCCATTCGCCAACCAACCTCTCCTCCCAGTACCCTTCCCCATCCTATCCCCTCCCTACCCTCCTTAACCGAGGAACCACTCTTTTCATCTACCATAGTTAGGGCCGAGTTACTCCTGCTGAAGCCTGCCAAATCGCCTGGCCCAGATAGAATTCCCGCCCTAGCACTTCGCGAACTTACTAATGAACTGTGCAAACCCTTATCCGCAATATTTCAAAAGTCATTTGAAGACGGCGAGCTCCCGGAAGAATGGAAGTGTGCACTCATTACTCCGATCCATAAAGGAGGCTCAAGACTTGACTGCGGAAATTATCGTCCTGTCGGTCTTACTTGCATCGCGTGTAAAATAATGGAACGTATTATCAAAAGACACTTGATGAAATACCTGGAACAGAACAAAATATTGTGCGATGCCCAACACGGCTTTCGTCCAGGGCGCTCCTGCCTAACGACTGTTCTTTACTCGCACGAGAAATGGACACGAGCTACCGATAAGGGTTTTCCAGTAGATGTCATATTTTTTGACTTCAAGAAGGCCTTTGACAGTGTCCCACACAGGCTTCTTTTACAAAAGATCTGGGATGTAGGGATTCAAGGGAGAATGTTTAAGTGGATCAGGAGTTTTCTGTCCTCCAGACTACAAAGAGTCGTCGTTAATAATTCTACCTCGGAATGGGTAAAGGTGGAAAGTGGTGTCCCACAGGGTTCTGTCTTAGGCCCAGTTCTCTTCCTGATTTATGTTAATGACTGCATCAGCGAAGTGAATTGCGAGGCTCTCATGTTCGCGGATGACATTAAAATATGGGGTGAAGTCAAATGCGATGATGACGCAGAGAAGTTGCAGTCGAACATCAACAAACTGTGTGCGTGGTCGAACAGATGGCTTTTGAAGTTTAACGTGTCCAAATGCGTGGTTTTGCACCTGAACACCGGCCGCAGTGCCTCTCCCAAACACCAGTACTATATTGAGGGGACGAAGTTAGAAACTGTGGAAAGACACAGAGATCTGGGTGTATGGACGACCACAAATCTATCGCCATCAGAACACTGTATAAAGATAGTCCAGAAGGCAACTAGTACTCTACACTGGATCAGACGTGCATTTAAAATATTTCCTCCCGAACTTTTCGAAAGACTCTTTGGTGTCTTTGTAAGACCTCATCTAGAGTATGGAATGCCAGCAGCTTCACCATGGATGAGGAAGGATATCAACTTACTCGAACAGGTGCAACGCAGAGCGACAAAGATGGTCGACGGTCTGAAACAATTGTCTTATCAGGAGAGGCTGAATTTGCTTGG
Organism: Spirometra erinaceieuropaei; assembly: GCA_902702965.1. Lineage (NCBI taxonomy): Eukaryota > Metazoa > Platyhelminthes > Cestoda > Diphyllobothriidea > Diphyllobothriidae > Spirometra > Spirometra erinaceieuropaei. The sequence continues at coordinate 467,008 of CACRXP010000020.1, read as the reverse complement.
CCTATTCCCTCTCTCTTATAGACAAATACACTGCAGTCTACTCTGGACGTTCCGGATTGTTCGCGGCCAGGGTTGCTCATTAAGAGCAGAGGACTTCTTTGAGTTCGCCCGTACAAACCAACTACGCGGCCATGCATACAAAGTCGGGAATGAGCGTACTCGTTTAGACCGACGAAAATGTTCATTCAGCCAGCGGGTTGTCAGGCCGTGGAACTCGCTTCCAAGCGAGATGGTGACGGCTGACACAGTTTGTGTGTTTAAAAGAAAACTTGCTCGTCTAGTTTTCGACAGAAATCGGCTTGTACAGCATGACTATGCACAGCCAGTTTTGTAAAATCTGTCATATACAATCTTCCGCACTAATTTACAGTGACCCCATGCACTACATTATGATTACGATTGAACTGTGACCCAATCACATTTTAAATGCCTGCAATTTTATTTTATTTTTGAGTATGAATCTGCGAAAGCGCTGTACATAAATAGGGTCATCAAGGGCTCAGCCTGTAACCCTTCAATATACATACATACATACAAACTAGCACAATGGCTTGTCAAGGAACTAGAACTAATTCGACAATTGCTTTCCATCTACACGATAAGAAACGATGTTCCTTTCATTGAAGAAATTAAGTACCACACCATCGCCGACAATTATATGATTTTCTTAGACGTTGAATCCCTATTTACTAATGTACCATTGGATGAAACAATAGATGTCATATGCATTTATGCGTCTGCAACCCGCCTGTCTACCGAAATTCTACGCGATCTACTGTTACTCTGCACTGAAGATGTTCAACTTCTGATTAATGGGAACTCTACAGGCATATTTACGGAGTCGCAACGGGCAGTCCATTCGGGCCAACCTTCACCGACGTTTTTATTTGTCATCTGTAAGAAAACGTGTCACTAAAACTATAAATGACAGCATTACACAGGAGATACCTGAGTGATATATTCACGATCGTTGATAACAAGGAAAACGCCGTCCCAGTGATCGCATCTTCATATTCTGAAGGAAAACGCCGCCGACCTCCTTTGTCTGATGAATAATTTGCATCCGGAAATCAAATTTACGATGAAAATGGAGCAGTTTAACAAGTTGCCCTTCCTAGGCGCCCTCATGTTCGGAGAGGATGATGGTTCAATAAGGCGCTCGGTCTTCCACAAGATTAAATGGAAAGGGCAATGCCTATATTTTAAAGGCATTCTGCCAATACAATTGAAAAGTATTCTTGTACATACTCTTTTTCAAAGAGCGAGAAAAATGTGCTCCAGGAAGACACCGGATACGGAAATTGCCCACATCAAAGAAGCCTTACTTAATCGCGGTTATCCTGCGTGCTTTATTCACAAGAACAGCAACACATTACGGCAAAAAGTGACGGAACAGTTTGTTCCAAAGAAGCCCGTAATAATATTCCTATAGTTAAGGGTGACAACGTCACTTACACAGTCAAGCGACGCTTGCGTTGCTTCATAGAAAGGACATACAACTTGCATTTATCGGTTCCACCAGAAACCTCACAATTAACCGGTTAAAGGATGCTTTGCCGGCGCACTCCACCCCAAATTGTGTGTGTGAATTCAAATACACTTGCGGATACAGGCACATTGGGCGAACGCAAAGGCAGTTGACAGCCAGGGCCGCCGAGCACTTGCCTAGATGGCTTTTCAAACCAGAGAACAAAACGCCTCGTTCGTCTATAACGAAACATCTAGAAGATAGCGGTCACGCTGTCGACCTTAAAACAACTTTTCGCGTACTTGTCCGAGAGCATACAACTAGAACCTGGAAACTGATCACGTATGGCAGGAGATCCCAGACTTACGTAAGTAGTTGGAACACGTGATCAATCCGCAATTACCCTGGTAACTTTCACAGTTTTTCCAATCAGTCTACACCAATGAGGCAAGGTTCCTTCCTCCCTCCACAGAAGAACTGCCGACTGCAAGCGTCAGTGAAATGCTCTTCTCAGAGGGCATTGTCTGGAGAGAATTAGAGGCATTGAACGAATCGAAGTCGCCAGGACCAGACGAGATTCCACCCAAGCCTCTCAAGGAACTAGCCAGTGAGCTTTCTGTGCCTTTGTCGATGCTCTTTCAAATGTCATTTGACACTGGAACACTCCCTATCGATTGGAAGCTGGCGCATATTAGTCCGCTACACAAAGGAGGTAACAGGGCAGAGATGACAAATTACAGGCCCATAAGCTTGACATGCATTCTCTGCAAAGTTATGGAAAGGATCATAAAGGGTGAACTGATGCAATTCCTGGAAGTTCACGGCCTGCTATCGAAATGCCAACATGGGTTCCGGAAAGGAAGGTCCTGCACGACAAACCTGCTGCCATCTCTCCAGAGCTGGACCCGAGCTCTCGACGACAGGCACGCGCTCCACATAGCCTTCATCGACTTCCAGAAGGCGTTCGACACTGTGCCACACCAGACGCTCTTACATAAACTTAACAAAATAGGGATCGGTGGCAACTTCCTTAAATGGATCGAAAACTTCCTTGTGGGTCGACACCAGGTTGTGTGCATCGGTCGGTGAAAATCAGATCCGGCTATGGTCGATAGTGATGTCCCCCAGGGTTCAGTGCTGGGACCCATTTTGTTCCTTCTATACGTGGACGATGCCGCAAAAGCTTTAGACTGCGAAGTACCAATGTTTGCCGATGAAATGAAGATATGGAGTGTAATTCGGGGTCCTGCCGACAAAGACAGACTACAGATGAACCTGAATCGGTTGGAGGAGTGGTCAAACCGTTGGCTCCTGCGGTTCAACGTTGCCAAATGTAGCATACTTCGCCTAGGTAACACAGCCAGATCAGCCAGCACAAGAAACTACTTTCTGGGCGGTGCAGCCCAACAAGAGGTGGAAGCCCAAAAGCACCTCGTTGTGCTGACGACAAGTTCCTTAAAGCCATCCGCCCATTGTTCGAGGGTCGCAAAAAAACGCAATGTCTGTATTGTACGCCATCAAGCGTGAGTTTATGAACTTTGACGAAGATGCTTTCTCAAAGACATTCGGAACATTCGTTCGGCCGCATTTAGAGTACGGCATACAAGATTGGAGACCGTGGGCTGTTAGGGACCAAAACTGCCTCGAAAGAGTCCAGAGGAGAGCCACGAAGATGGTTAGAGGTCAAAGCTCCTTTCCTTATGCAACCCGCCTAGTAAATCTAAACCTCTTTCCTTTGAGTTACAAGCAACATCGCGAAGATCCCTTGCAAGCCTTCCGAATTATAAAGGGGTTGGATTGCAGTGTGGCCTTTGAGGACTTTTTTTGAATTTGCTACCACTACCAACCTACGAGGTCACCCGTTCAAACTGCGCACACAGCAGACAAGGCTGGATGTGCGGAAGTTCTACTTCTCTGTTCGAGTGGTCAAACCATGGAATGCCCTTCCCGCAGATGTTGTGATGTCACCATCTAGAGAAAGTTTTAAAAAGAATTTGGACATATTTGTGTTCCAAAATGACCAAGAGCGATGAGAAGTCGAGCTCACCCCCTGTAACTCGTTCTCATTATGTCCTATCACTATGGGCTTGTTTGAACTGTTTCAGCCCAGAACATTTATCTGTATACCACACATTTGTTGCGTTGCAAATAGGGTACTCAGAGGCTTACGCCAATTTTCCTCAATAAACTGAACTGAACTGAACTGAACTGTAATCGTGACTGATTTACACTAATATTCCGTCCGTCTATTTCCTATGTGATATTTATGGAAACGCCCTTCATCTGATTGTTCATTGCATTGAACCGTGACCTTGCTCTTATGCACTGACATTCTGTACAAACTCATACTACTGTTGGCTTCCATTCGTTATCTATGTTACGCAGAGACGGGCCGCAGTTGGAAAGACGTCGCTAAATTTTTTGGATCGAATAAATCTTGCGGTATATTGCCTGCTTTCAAAAGCCACTAATGTGAGCAAATTACCCGTTTAAATTATTTTCCCAGGACGGTCACAATAGAGATTTCGTACGTCGGTGGATGAGACAACCAGAGTTAACAGCAAAGGGGCTAGATAGTTCCAATCAAGCGCACAAAGTTAACATTTGGCGAATCTAACCCTCTATCAGGATTGTATCTAAACGCCTTGAAAGATACTTGAGGAAACACCAAATAAAAGTGACACAAAAGCCGATGACTACCTTACGCACTTAGATTGTACGCCCTCAAGATAGAGTTAGCTATCTTGATAAGAAGAAAGTCGTCTATAATGTTCCATACGACGCACGTGATACCCTGTATTGTGGTCAGACGGGAAAATCTGCCGCTAAACGAATTTACGAGCACAAACTAGGAGGTAAGAGGCCAGACCCCCTGTCTCAAATGGTTATGCACACACTTGAATCTGAGCACACTTTCGCATGGGATAAAATTCTGACCGTCGGAGTTTGCACCTTTTGAAAGGCCGAGAGTCTCTTGAAGCCATGCACTTCGATGAATCATACATCAATCAGCACATTGTGTTAGATGCTATATACAGAAATCTCAGTAAAAATTGGAAGAGACGAGAGCCAGTCAATGCGGAATGACGCATGCGGCGGCCGCGTACTAGCGCAAACACCAAATAAGAATTAATTTCTCAGTCCCTTTGAAATGTTAATTGTTTTTCGCACATCTGCTCAAGTCCGACGACGACCTAGGCAACCAACGTTGAAAACTTACTTAATGAAGTTCTCTATTTTTCCTAAAGAACGTGTCTACATTCAAATTAATAAACTGCAACCGGACCGAGTTCAATATGCTATAAAACATAGAAGAAGTGAGACTATGTAGGGTGGAATATTTTGGCAGTACATTTGCGACTTATGATAGATCGGCAAAACACGACGGTAAGCGCAGATGTTTCATGGACAAACGCTCAAATTTCTGACTGACTTTACCTGGAAAATACGCAATAAATAGAGAAATCAAATTAATGAAATAAATTTCCCTGATTTTTGAAAATCGTGTTGTGCTCGTTGACATTAGTGCGTAACAGGGGCATGAATATTAAACGTGAGTAATGGAAATGACCGTTTAATAGCCAGAATTACTCCTGCACTATATCAATAGGAAGTTAAAGAACATAGAGGCGGTCACATTGTTGAAGGCAGAAAACAATGAGGATAGTACCGAAAATGACGATAAGGCAGAACACCTGACACGTTTTTTAGCACACGTTTTCATTGATGAGACGGACCTTGGGAAGACTGGATTGCCTTGTGGAACGAACACCGCAGTATTGGAAACCATTGATTTCAGAGAAGATGTGGGGAGGGAAATTCTAGCGCTTAAAGAGGTTAAATTTCGGAATCCGAATCAACTAATAAAGTTTTGCTGTACGAAATAAACGTATTGGAGTTTTTGGTAAGCGAGCGTCGTTCATTATGACCAGATTGCCGGCCCACTGCAGTTCCGGTTACCTCATCACGGAGTAAATACTGAAAATTCCGCCCATTTCCAAGATTTTCGAGTTCGGGATCCTGTCATGCCACCTCAGCTTCAGTATTTCGCGAAGGAAGTTGAGATGGAAGTGGTTAAGCTTACTAGCATGGGTTTAGTAGATGGTCCAGGTCTCCGCTCCGCAAAGGACAATCACCAAGACGGTGACCTTGCACATCTTCAATTCGATGTTCCGTCGAAAGGCCGTGCGTAGGCTCCAAATGCGAGTAAATGCGGCTCAGTAACGTATATGCAAACACCGATTCAAGAAAGGCTCCCCAAATATCTGCGACCTTAGTTATACTGCTAGCCGGATTTGTGTTTGACCCTACCCTGACTATGCCTGTAAATTGGCATCAAATACAATTATTAATCCTATTATTATGATTATTACTCAAATCGCGCATTAAGATACACATGGTCGTTGTAACTTTTACATCACTATTTTGCCGGTCTTGCCATATATTTATTAACCTAGTTTCTGACTCTTCTATTACGTTTGCCAGTTTTAGGACGTATAGAATGTCCGCTTAATGATTTTGCACTACAAACCTTTTTTAATAGCAGCGGATTACCTGTCAGCTAGGTGTTCTGTTCAGTCAATTACTTTCTGAATTTTAACGAGCGAACCAGGGCTCAGATTAATCTGAAAACAAATTTTTTTCCAAGATGTGGAGAGTACAACCGAAGGCAAGGAGATATATATGATTTTCTGACCCCAGAATAGCATCAGCAATTTTGCGCGTGCATCGTTGTTTGAAATCATCCCATGGCTACCGGTAACTTGGTGGGTGTTTGAAATAAGCGATAACACATAGATACTCCAAGGGGTGACCGAGTGGTTGGCGTAAGCTTTCAAAGCAATCCAGCATGGGTGATCTCAAGGCCGTCTTCCTCGCTTTCTGTGACAGTGTTAAAAAGGGTTCAACCACCGCAACTGACAAAACTATTAAAAAGATATGCACCGACTGCAAAATATACTGCAAAGGAATGGACGCAAACCGTGTTGATATCCAGTTCCGGAAACATCTGGGAAACGCCAAAAAGGACGTTGATTTTGGCAGTTTCGTTCAGTTTATTGATGGCGCTTTGTCCGACGCGTACATGGAAGCAAAAAGCATTAGCAAAGAAGATGCTGTGAAGCAGTTGAAAGACAAAATAGCGGCTGGCAGCCCTGCCGGGCATGGCGTAACGGCAACAAGCAAGGATGACGCCACCAACCGACTTACTGACGTGAAAAATTACACGGGTTCCCACAAAGAGAGGTTTGATATGGAAACTGGGAAGGGCAAAGGGATTGCTGGTCGCGAAGATGTAGTTGATGCAAAAGCTGCTGCGGGGTATGTCGGTGGTTACAAGGGACAAGGCACCTATGACAAGACTCATCCGCAGCAATAATTTAGAATTCTGGTCAGACGATCTCACATTATCTTATTTTGGTGACAATCTGCAATATTTTTTATTTTCGAAGTTCGAATTTACTTCAAAAATAAATTAAAACGCTCAAAGCCAATACTACCCGATTCTCATTTAATTAAGAGCTAAATCACACTTATTTTAGGTATTTCATGAAAGCTCAATTAAGCGAACATGGGGTTTCTGTTAAAATCACAAATAAAAGCTTTGACTACATTAACAATAAACGGCCTCATGCGTCATCGGAATATCCAAAAATATAAACGCTAATCTAGACAAATTTGGATACTTGCGGATCCTCACTCATTGTATGCTAAAGTTATGCAATCGACTATACAGACTGTGTCCAGCCCTTGCCTTTCAGGATAGTCTACACACTTAATAAATTAGATAGTAGCGGCTGGTTATGTGAAATGCTTTACAAAAACAGAATATGCTATTTGCGAACAAAGTCAAATCAAACAGAATACTTATGAACACTAGAGATCATCAACGACAAGTTGGAACTGTGTGCCGTGTCTGGAGAAAACGTTGGAACGAATTTCAAATTAACGTGTGAGGCGATAGCGTGCATGTCGGGGATCCTTGTAGTGAAGAACTGGTTTTGATTTGGCCGTCATCGTCCCTACGCGTAGTGCAAATTGAGCGCACACTCCACCACTGTCTCATGGACTCACGCCGTAACTCCGTCGGGTCTATGTAATGCTATGGGAGTGACTCTGGTATATTCTCAAGATGTTTCGATTTCTTGAAATGGCAGAAAATTTTCGGGGTTGGAGAACCGTAAAGCATCAACAAGTACTGGATTCCTCGGCTTTGTTTAACGTCGTCCTCGATCAGTATTATCAGATATCGTCCCCTTGCGACCTGCTAGATCAACCTTCACGCCACCGGGACAAAGTGGCCTGTTTGCCCTACGAAGCCATTTACAGTCGTATACGATAGCATTTTAATTTGTTTACTAAGTGGATACATCATGCGGAAGGTCAAGTAGGCATGTGTACAAGGTGGACATGCATGAAGCTGCAGACAGAGCATTCTACAATCGACTTGATAGACGTCATCCGAGCTTTTTACGAAATTCGCGTCTTGATTGAGTAAAAATGCGACACATTTGGATATTAGCGAGTCGGTCCTAGACATGGCGCAGACACTTTTAGTAACACTTTCTCGCCAAGCCGTCGCTATGATCACAAGATCAGTAAGTTTGTGGTTGTCCGGCAGCGAAGGTTGGCTTCCCAAACGCCGACCATTTACCATGTAGTAACCTGGAAGCAAACGAAAAATTCGCAGCACCCACTAAATTATGTTGCACTTGCTTAATATCATATTCCCGCTTCCACAAATTTAAAATAGAAATCAATGGTGCTATTCACGTACGTTGAGCGCCAACGAAACAGAAGTCCTAGGGGAGTTTCACTTAAGACAGCAACGATGTCAACCATGAGACGTATACATATGACCTTATCATGCTAGGTGCTGCAAGAAAATGAACAAAATCAATTTAGAAATTTGAGAAAATTGCTCGCGAACTCTCAGGGAACTCTGTGCGTTGCGGATTCACTCATAATATGTCACTCGATTCAGCCTACGGCTCATTAAGTGACTCCAACTTGACATGCAAAATAACCGTGGCAAATGGTCAGTCACAGACGGAGATAAGTAGGAAGCTGTAGTGAAGAACAGGAGTGAATAATGCGCAGAGATCAACCGTTGGCGGTGTTCAAAAGAAACGTAAACACGGCTCAGAGGCCTATACCGGGCGCGAGCATAACCCGCTTAATGGAATACGTACTTTGTTTAAGAAAAATATAGGCAAACAACTTTCAGGGAAAATATATTAACAAGTGTAATTCCGAGGAAGGAAGGCAAAATAAAGTTGCAAAACAGTGTTCTAAAAATCGATGAACAAGTTGGCATGTTTTAGGCAGCCTGATAGCGATCTGGGCGTTTGGCATGACGTCGAGATCTCCGGGGCGTAAAAAGTTCAGGCTCATCATCAGAATCTTTGGAAGCGACTGAGGCAAGTTCGTCAGACTGTTCTGTATAGTCTGCTTTTTGGAACGCGACCTCTCCAACCATAAACTCAGATGAATTGGGCTTTTCCGGTTCGTCGGAGTCTAAATCATTTGAACTGAGGGGATTCTGACTTCCTTCACCAGATGCGGAACATGAGGCCACGTTTGAAACTCCGCTTTCCTCATGCACATTGGAAGTGCTGTAAATTTGAAAAGCAAAACGGTCCAGACGAAGGTTTCTGAGTATAGCACTTATTTTAGATAGAAGGCCCGATAGGTGCATTTGTTTTTTTTTTAAGTACTATTATTCTGCTGGTGGGAATAGTGGAAAACATTAAAGGTACATACGGATCTTGAGGAATATGACAGGTTTAACAGTTAAATGACTGCATTATGCCTTTGGTCAATGACGGCGAAAATTAGTTATATGCACAGGAAAGTATGGTAAAGGAAAAAATTCACATGGGAGGCCGATCATGAGAAGAAAATTCCAGAATAAGTGACCCTGACAAATTGCTAGCACTCAGCGCTAAGACGGGTAAATATGATATGCCTAGAATCAGGTTCATGGTAGAGGGATATATATGGACAGAAACTGTGCCTAATTGCTTAGTAGTTTGATTTTGCGCATGTTCCATACCTAATAAACTAAATTACGAGAAGACAGTGCTGCTGTTTGTTGAATTCAGTAGATCGAAAGCAGTTTTTGCACGCCGAAAGACGCTACCCATGAAGACATTGCACACAAAGCTAAAAAGTATATTCCTGCGTAACATGTTCGACTCGTAACCCAATCTCTGAACGCACTCCCAAAGTAGTTAATATTCCCGATAGCAACCAAAAGGACGACGGGTCTGTGGTTAAACTGAAGGAATGTTGGAACCAATAACGCTCGATGACCGAAGAGCCGGGATCGAGGCTCAGATGCTGCATAATCTGAAGTTGCGTAGGGCCAGCTGACAAGGGCCACTAGACCTGAAGTGGCTATTTCAACCTTCCTTGTCTCTGTCGATAATTTCCTTCTGCCTACAGTAGATGCGCTAACCCATTAAATATAATCGAAATTCTGAAATTTGTTTTCAACTCGAAAATATTACTTAAGTAACGTAGTAATCATGATTGCCGTGCAGCAGAATCCCATGATATTTCAGTTACTTTGGAATGCCGGCTTTTAAACGAACTACTTTCCAGCCACCAACAAAAATTACACTCTGTAAAAAACAAATACGCATGTAGTACGATTTTTTCCATCGATTTTCGATGCCCTTATGCAGTCGAATATATTTTCATAGAAAACATGCCCGGGAATATTCATTTTTAACTCATTTGGTAGAAAATCACGTACTCTTTAAATTGTATACTTGAAGAAAAGGTATAATTTAGTTTTAAGTTTCTAATTGTCAGATTTTCTGAGACCGTAACATTCCAGTTTACAAAACACTGTACCTCCGCATTTACTAGAATGTCTTGTAAAGTCTATATTATAGCACAAATCCAATGATAATTTTTACGAACCCCATATGGTTTCCGGTTAAAAAAAGTATAGAAATGTCTGACTTTTCGCACACGGGAAATAAACAGCTTGTAGTTTTGAAACTCTGAATGTGGGTGAACGGGCCGGTCGAGTTAAAATTATTCGGAAATTGGAAGTTTTAAAACATAATTATACCATTTCTTCAAGCATAAAATTTGAAGAAGACGTAACTTCCCGCTAAATGTTTTCTATGAAACATATTTGAATACAAAAGGGCATCGAAAATCAATGCGAAGTCATACTACCTAAGAAGTCATTTTTTTACAGTGTAGTTTGTCCAGGCGGCAGGAAAGAAGTTAGTTAAAAGGCCGGCATCCCAAAGTAACTTAAATATCATGGGATTACGCTGCACGGTAACTAACACTGATACCCTACTTGAATAACCTTTTCGGGTCGAAAACGCGTTTCCGAATTCTGATTAACTTTTCGCGAGTTAGCACATCTACTGTAAATATGGACATTTAACTGAGACTAGAAAACGCCGCCGTGCATGAAAAGAGAAAATAAGCGCGCGGGCGCACGCACCTATCGTCCGCCACGTCGGTCTCGTTCAGGTCTGACTGAGGGCTCTCGACAACATCTGACATTCGACACCTCAGCGAGGTGGGCGATGAGAATGCGAAGTGCGAACTGAAAATGCTCTGCAGTGGGTTCTCAGCTGTGCGATGTGCCCGCTGAAAAAAAACGAAAAGGCAAAAAGTATTAACTGGGAAACAGCCGTAAACCGTGAAGGAGCCAGCGCACGATGTTTGTGGGCACACAAGGAGACATGGCCCGATTGATTGGGGTAGCATTTTAACAAAAAAAGCCTGCGTTAAAAGGGGCGTATTGAAGTGAAAGGAACGAAACAGTGAAGTGCAGGATCCGACATCGTATAGCAGCATGGTTTTTTTGGAAGGATAATGTTTCGAACGACATACCACCTGTCAATTTGGAAAGAGGTACTGCACCTAACCCGAAAAGAAAGCTCGATAGCGTTACGCAGTAAATTCTATCCGTGGGCACTCTTACGAACTGTTAACCGACTAGAAAAGATGAAGAGAGGCTGTGATATAAGCGACCGCGCAAAATAATTCTTAGATAGTGTACTTACGCCAGGATGCTGACCTTTGGAATACGCTTCTTTCGGTCGTCTGCTACTTAACTAGCGTGATTTTATCCATTGCTTTTCGATGCCCTCACAAATTAAGATATATTTTACAGAATACACGCACAAAAATATTCTTTATTGTATTCATTCGGTAGAAATTTACTTCTTCAAATTCCGTGCTCGGGAAGGGGTAAGTTACGGTTTTAAAACGTTTTTTTTTGTTCTCGAAGAAGTTCAGGCTCGATCTGCTGTTGTACTTGTGCTCCGGATTTCAAAACTGCAAGTTGAAAACTTTCCATGCAAGGAAAATCATATATTCCTCCATGTACGTGAGTATATAGGTCAGTATATTTTAAGGGTAATAGGCAATGCCTTTGAAAACCCTATTGTAAACGGTACATGCAATATGTAACTTTAAACAAACACAGTGCTAAAATGATGTCAGTAATATATACACTTAACAGAATATTTTTCATTGAAAATGCAGGACCGAAACTCAAACACATTCAGTTGTAGATGATATCGGTAAAATGCGATGACAGTCATCCGCATTAGCGGTAGGTGTATGCAAGGTGTTGGTTTGGCACCACAGAGCTGTTCTGTCCAGACAAGCGGTATTGTCCAAGCAAATATGCATGTAGTCTTTGCTTGAACGTGTCCGTGGTATCCGCCATTATTACGTCCTCGGGAAGCCCGTTCCAGGCACCGACGACTCGCTGTGAAAAACAGAATCTTCGAACGTTCAGGCGGCATCGGGATCCTCTAAGTTTTAGGGAGTTCCCAGGCAGGTTTGTTGTTATGGCCAGGGTGAACAAATCGTCCAGGTGTAGGGCACAGTCCCGGTTCCTCAACATCCGATAGGCCCGTATGAGATCACCTCGAACCTGCCTGTACTCAGGAGGAAAGAGTTCAAGTTCACTAAGTCGGCAGTCGTAAGGTAAAGTCCTGGGGCCTTTCACAACTTTTGTCGCTCTCCTTTGAACTCTTTCTAGCAACTTATAGTCTTTTTTAGCCACGGGCGCCACGCTTGGATTCCATATTCCAGGTGCGAACGAATGAATGCTCCGTATACTTTTCCACATAACTCTTTATCTATGTCTACGAAAGTTCGTTTAATGGCAAAGAGAACACTAGCTGCCGTTTTTGCCGCCCTAACGCACTGAGAGGAAGGCTTAAGAGTCGACAAAATGTTGATCCCAAGATCTTTTTGTTGGGTCACATTTGAAAGGCACCTTCCACCAAACAGGTAATGGTGATCCTCTCCGTCGACTCTTCCAGCTGTTTTGAGTCGCAGCGTGACGCACTTTTCGAGGTTAAACTTCAACTGCCATTTATCAGACCATTCGCATAGGCGGTTCAGTCCTTCTTGCAGGGCCCGTTCATCATTTTCCCCGCTGATCGCTCGCCATAACTTGATGTCATCGGCAAACATGACTCCATTGCAGTCCAGTCCATTCATATAGTCGTTGACATAAATTAAAAATAGTACTGGTCCGAGTACAGAGTCCTGGGGAACTCCACTCACAACTGGCACTGGCGTTGACTTCGCACTACCAATACACACAGACTGTGATCGACCAGTCAGAAAGTCCTTTACCCAGTTTAATAGGCCTCCCCTTATCCCTGACTCTCGGACCTTGTAAAGTAACCGGTGGTGTGGAACACTATCAAAGGCTTTCTTGTAATCGATGTAAACGATATCGACCATTGTTCCTTCGTCTAACGAGCGAGACCACTGTTCCGTTGAATAAAGCATATGAGTTAGGCAGGAGTGATTTCGTCGAAAGCCATATTGAGAACTAGCATTGAAATTATTTTCTTCAAGGAACTTCATTATGGATTATTTGACTATTCTCTCCATGACTTTGCAACAAATGCACGTTAGGCTCACCGGTCGATAGTTGTTTGTACTTATTCTAGATCCACCCTTGTGAATTGGGTATATGTTCGCCACTTTCCAATCAGAGGGGAGAAGGCCTCGGTCAAAGGACGACCTGAAGATGTGCAAAAGCGGTCTGGCGAGTTCGCAAGCCAACTCCTTCAGAACTTTTGCCGGAATTTGGTCGGGACCCGGAGACTTACCCTCCTTAAGTGCTAGAAGTTCCTTCCTGACACTTTATCCTGTGAAGTCGATGTTTTCTATTATTTCGTTGGTTGTCCCAGCAGGCAATCCAGCCTCGTCAAAGTCCGTTTCATCGGTGAAAACAGATACGAAAAACCGGCTTAAATGTTCTGCCTTAGCGTCATTTTCGATTATATCCCCATCGTTTTCTACTTTGAACACCAAGATCGTCTCCTTGTTCTTTAACCTACTGTTGATGTAAATGAAGAGCACTTTTGGATTACCGACGGCCCGTTTCATAACTCGCTTTTCATACTCCTTCCGCGACCTGCGGATAGCCGATCTTACCTCGTTTCGCTTTCGCCGAAACTGCTCGTATAGTAAGAGGATGTCATTTAGGGCTCATAAGATCTGGAAATGGACGTAAGCTTTGTGCATACTCCATAAGGAGTATAAATAAACGGGCAGATACAATTCAAACTGAATGGGCATTTCACTATCTTAAAAACATTATATGGTCTTATAGCCTGAATATACTATTTCTTCGAGTACATAAATTGAAGACGTCATTTTCTACCACATGGCTACAAGAAATAATATTGTGCGTATTTTCAACAAAACGTATATGAATTGACAAGGACAACGAACATCAATTGAGAAAAATACATACTAATTAAGTGGCCACATTTAAAACCAAACGTAGATCTTGTTGACAATACAAAAGAAGTGAATTCGAATGTCGGCACGCTAATGCGCCTGAAATATCTGTGGGATAACCAATATTGCTATCCTGTCTAAGTAATCCTTCTTGATAAAAAACGCATTCCAGAATTTCGGTTCACATTTCACGTGATTGCTCACTGACTGGAGACCGCTAAAAAGTCCCGCCCAAAGTAGAAGCAAAAACGCAAAAAACCAAACTACTGCCGACATTTAGCCAACGACGCTCGCACTCTTAATTGAACAACGAATTGGTGGAACGCTATTATCCTGTGATGGGCATGAAAACCCGATTATTATGCGGAAAATCAAGTAAGAAGAGCAATGGGTGCACAATAGAGAACTTCGCGTCTCAGTGCGGCTACGTAAACCCACTGGCTGTTTATGGACCGATCTCACGAAATAATAACCGGAACTTCAAAATGCCTTTTGGATTAGGAAGGATTTCTTTACGGGAACTGTAGAATTAATTGTCTTCCGACGTAATCACGTGATATTTCAGACATGTCGGGCAGTTCGTTTTCTAACGCACCTCTTTTCGGCCGCCTGCAAAAACCGCACGCAGTAAAGAATGACTAGTCAAGCAGTATGCGTTTTTGCCATAGATTTCTGATGTTCTCGTACATTCAAATAGACTTTATAAAAAACCAGTATAAGAATAATATTCTTTGTACTTAGATTTTAATCAATCATGACATATTCAAATTTTATACTTGATGAATGGAGGTGTCTCCTCCACCTGGACAGAGTCGGTAGAGGAGCAGTACTTTAATATGCAACAAAGGGCTCAATTAGATAAATTTTCGAAACAAACACAGTGCGATGGGAGAGTGCTTGAACATACCAGAAGGTTTATGGGCGGAGAAAAGGTGAAGCTGGTGGAGAGACCATCAGAAGAGACGGCCTCGAGGTGCTTGAGGAGTCGGGAGGTAGAGGAGAGAACTGGAGCAGAATCTAGCTGGAAGGCTTCTGGACTTTGAGGTCTTCCTGGCGTCTCCACCGGTGCTCCGTCTTCATCTGACGAAAGGAGAAGGGCAAAAGAAGCTACAGAACCAGGGGAGCTTAACAACATAGCACCGACAGGGGGCTGTCGCATTCAAATTAGAACTGCCTACAGGAAATGAGAACCAGCACAGCTAAAGAAAGTGGTGGCTTCAGCGAGGCTGGAACCACCGGTTGAGGGTCGGGTGCTTATGGTCTGAGCTAAGGACTGGCAGTAGTTCGAAACATCACTTTAGCTTCTTAGCCATAACTGGCAAAAAGGCCTACTTTTTTCTGTATGGGCAATCCTTCACGCTTCGTCCAGCCTATCCCCAACGAAAAAGTACTTGTTAAACTCTCATAGCGCAGAGCTAACCATACACTCAGTGTACTAAGTGTTGTTGGGGGGAAGGCGAGGAGGCAGATTATATCACTGCGATGTTCGCTGGTTGTGCTGAAAATCCGATAAGTTAGTGTACGTCATGAATATGTTGTATTTGCTAAAACGCGGGATAAATTTTAAACTTTCCTACATAAGAGAGATCATGTCGATCAACTTATAGGACAAAGTAGCCCGCAGCATAACCACATATAAATTCACACAGGGAGTTTCGCGGTCACTTGCACAAATTACCCATAGTAAGAATAATCGCTTAAGCAGGGTGTACTTTTTCCTTCATTTTTCGAATTTGAAAACGTTTGACTACGCTGGGCAGGAAGGACACAAGAACTTCATCCAGCATATTCAGTTTACAGGATATCAATTCATCAAGTTTTACGCGTTAAGGAGCAGAACACTTTGAATTTGAAAAAGGAATAATGAGAGGAGTTCGGCCAGACCATGGTCAAGTCTAGAAAGGCGCGGTATGAACCAAAAGGTGACTGTGACACGCGGGCAAAAAACGACTGAATTAATGGGGCTCACGCAGTGTAAGAGTTCGAGGATTAATGGTAACCTCACTGTCAGCGCAGGACTGCTCAGTGCTGACTTCGTCATCCTCAGTGGTTTGAAGACTGTCCAGTGTTTTAGAAGGACTCGGCTAAAGCAGAAACAGGCAAAATAAATGGGGACTTTAGGCGAGATCACCATGCACCTAGCTTCGATTGGGGTTATTCAGTAATGAAAGCTGGAATAGGACAAGAGCGCAGGATGAAAATGTTGAGAGAGAACTCAGGACGGTTAACGGAGCCAATGGTCTAAAATGAGGTTTCACTGAGCGTCTACTCTCCCTCTTAATGAGATCTCAGCCGTCGCCCCCTTCTTGTTTGAAATGCCCTCCTTTTGTGTGGATGAGGGGTTGTGGCGGGACGTCTGGGGTGATGGCTCACGCCGCATCTGCGCCCTCTCCCGCCTTCGGTTCTACTTACTTTGTCATGACACCGGGTCGGGAGGAGGAGAGACGGCGGCAGATGCTCCGCGAGTCCATCATCACTTCAAACTAACTCATTCACAAGCCACCGTTCCTGCGAACACCCTGCTAAGTGATTTGAATACCGCCGGCTGTTTTGAAAAGACCTGGCTAAAATAGAAACAAAACAATTGGGACTCTTACAGTAGGTAGGCTAACTCATGAAATCTCAAAGGAAATTCCGAAATGCGCTTCCGTTTCGTAAAGATTAATTAAAACTGATCGGTCTGCAACATAATTCTATAATAATTCAGTTACCTCAGGATGCTGGCTCTCGAACAAACTTCTTTTTGGCTGCATCCAAAAGCCATACTCCGTAAAAAATGACTACTTAAGTGGCATGCCTTTATGAAAGCGTTTTTCGATGCCCTAACAATTCAATAATATTTCATGAAAAGCATGCACAAAAATATTCATCCTTCTGTTCATTCAGTAAAAAATTACATCTTTTGATTTCACACTCGAAGGAAGGGTATAATTCTGTTTGAAAAAAGTTTATAATTGTGAGACTTCTTAATACCGTGGAATGACCCTTCATAAAACGTCATGTCTCTGCTTTTACCAATGTGGCTTGTAAAGTTAACAATATGGATCAAATCCACTGCTAAATTTTGTGAACCCTACATGGTCCAACTTTAGTACGGCAGAGGAGTGTATGGTTCTCCGTACGCAGAAATGATGCGGCTTGTAGTTTGGGAACCATGAATGCAAGTGTAACGGTGGAGCCGGTTCAAAATTATTCGGGACTTGGAAACGTTTTATAAAACCAAATTATACCCTTCCTTCGAGTGTCCAATTAAAAGAAGACGTGACTTTCTACTGAATGAGCATAAGGATGAATATTTTTGTGCATGTTTTCCATGAAATATAATTAAATCTCTAAGGGCATCGAAAACCAATTTCAAAAACGCATGCTAATTAAGTAGTCATTTTTTACGGAGTATGGTGCTTGGATGCAGCCAAGAAGAAGTTTGTTCGAAAGCCGGTGTCTTGGGGTAACTGAAGTATTATAGAATTATGCTGTAGGATGACTAGTTTTACAACCCTACTTACTTAATCTTTCCGAAACGGAAACGCATTTCGGAATTTCTGTTGAGATTTCATGAGTTAGCCCACCTACTGTAGTGCAGATCACTGTGTACCTGCTTTCGATGAGGGCTACTCGGTAATGCAGACTAAAACGAGATGGTGCAGCGCAGTATTAGATTGCGAAGATCGGTTCACGGAAATAAGGACAAAATCGGACAGAACTGCAAGCAGAAAACGTAGAAAAAGGGCTGAAGGCATGCAGTTTAATTGAGCGTCTTTTCTCCGCGGGTAAGCCAGTGACTCTGGAACAGATCCGACAATGTCCACCGTGAGTTCCACAGCAGGGTGAAAGCAGGAGTGACAACTTGCGGGTGAGTTAGTTTAAAGTGATATCAGACTTGGGCTGCATCTACAACACTCTCCTCCACCACCAGTTGGATCCTGTGTCAAGACAGAGTCAAGGAGACCGGAGGCGGGTGGCTGGCACGGCGTAAACCCGCACCTAGGCGTACCGCCACACTCCCTGGTCCAAGACACACACAGAAAAAGAGAGCGGCCCGATTCCTAAATAATACAGTGCGAGCCTGTACCTGTGCGTCCCACGACTCCCCCAATGTTGGCATTTGTTATGGATGCGCATTCCCGGATAACGTCTGCCGCACTCCGATCTAGCCCATGCGTTGGTCCAGCGCATCTTTCTTGTGGCCCGTTTTAGGGGCACTCGGGCCGCTACATAGGCAGTGGCTGTGTTACTTAGAGAAATGTCACAGACGAGGGAGGTAGTATGGCATGGGGACCGTTGTAGACAGTCAAGGAAGGCCTCCTCCACGATCTGATACTCAAGGTGGTGTGTTGGAGGGGTGGCTGATGATTTCCACCCCCGTGTCCAGACACAATGGGAAGCCAGGACCAGATGTGGTTATGCAGCCGCGCCTGAGGTAAACAAGCCCAAATGGTAATAGGGGGTTTTTACACCAAGAAAAATAGGGGAGCGGCATACATCTCAGTGGACGCAGCGTGGGCCTGCACATGGACGTCTCGCCACATCCCCAATGTTGGCATCGGCTATGGGTGCGCATTCGCGATAACGTCTCTCGGATCCCAATCTGGCCCCTGTGTTGGTCCAGCGCATCAACCTGGTGGCACGTTTTAGAGGGCGCACACCCGCTTACCTCAACATATTGTGCAATTATACCAGCTTCAAGGAATGCAGATCGAAGGCATGAAACACTAGGAACACACTGTCCGAGACTTGGCAAGTAGCTGCGAGAGTTAGAGTTTCAATCAGCGTTTGCTGGGGTCCGGTTGAAACGGTTTTTCCATAGAAACTACTTGGACTCAGTGAGTAAAATAGCTTTCGAGTTAAAAGACGATTCAGTTTAAAAGAACCTCGAAAAAACCCCGAGCCGGATGCAGAGTCGAGGCCAGAAGAAAGTCGGGAGGAAACTAGTGTTCCAATCGGTTGAAGATGTTTTTCTTCTTGCCTAAAGGCGAGTGATTCGAAACTGCAACATTTGTCTGATTAAAAGAAAAAAGACAAGGTCTTGGGAGATGGCATCAACCAATTCACCAACTTCGCTGAAGAACAGCTCGTTACATAGGTCATGGCCGTCTAGTCAATCTCAGATGAACCAAAACTCAGCAAGCATGGTCCCAAGAGGAGGGCATTACACTGATCTCAAACTACCATGGTCATAAAGAAGACGGTCAGGGAACGAGGCGCCCGAGGTTGTCACTAATCGTCTGAGCGCGATAGACTTGATGGAGTGGATCATGATTACCGCATCAAGGGATATCGGACCCGGAAAGTAGAACTGGAAACAACAGTTGGCCTGGGTACGCCGCAGTCGAAGAAAACTAGACTTACAAGTGAGACAAGAAGGACTCAGCTGAAAAACGTACGCCTCGATTGAAATAAGAGGACCAACCTTTAGAAATGAGGCATCTGGCAGCACCGTGGTCTCACAAACGGTATCTCCAGGAGCACCGGGTTTATGCCACCTGCGTAATTCCGACCAGAAGTCCAATTTTTGACGAACCTCTGCGGTGGAGTGGAATTGACGGCTGTCAGTGGAGGGGTAAGGCAGACGGCTACCGGACCGACGACGGGTCGATTTGCGGGCACTGTCTACTGGCTCAGAATACACGTAGCTAGAAAAGGCAGAGGGGACACAGTAAACGTAAACACCTAGAGAGAGCAGGGCACTAGGAAGTGGGGAATAGTTGGCTCACTTGAGTACAGCTCATAAGAGGCAGTGCGCGCATATGAATTCCATGGAAAAACATTGCCCATGTGCTGCTTTATCAGACAAAATGACCATCACGACTGGTGACTGGCCGGACTCCATAAACAGGAGATGCTTTAAGTATTATAAATTGCGGAAACACCAATGTTCAGAGCACGATCGTGATGACCAGAAAGATGAGTTGACGCAGCCTAGTTTTCACAGAATGGAAAAAAAGTGCAGCGCTAAGACGGCGACCGAGCAAAATAAAAGTAGGAAAAATCCTAATAGACAGCGCGTCCCCCAGGCAAGTGAGGTAACCAGTGTGGAAACGTAGGACCTATTGATGCATGGTATCTGATACAATAAATTAGGGGGGGGAGGGGGAAGTCGGGCTTTCCGCCTCCACTCCAAGAGAAGGCACGTGGTTTAAAGTGACATTACCGCCGAAACCTCGGCATTTCAGCCGAACGACACTACACATGTTCCTCACCTCTCCCCCCGCCCCCTCCTACCGGGAGCATTGTCTCGGGAAACCATGGGAAGACTTACATATGCACACTTGACAAACGAATAGATGCCTCCAGCTTCGACATGTAGGAGAGGAATCAGACAATCTCTCCTAAAGCGTTACGCACGCATAACATCTTATTGCACTGGCCATATTACACGACCGGAAGCTGTAATCAGAAACTTTGGTCTCTCAGCTCGCAGCTCATGCGGAGACAAAGGAGTTGGTCTCGAAAGATGGCTGCTGAAATGGTGCTCCGAATTGGACAGAAAAACTAACCAACGAGGTGGACTTGTGGTCAGTACACAGTGAGTCAGCTCAGCCCAGGACAACCCGAACATGAAACGTATTCACCGCGGATCCTGATGATAGAGCTCATGTGTGTCCACATTCTGGGAAGGTTGTCTCAAGCACTAGCTCACCCACAGTTGCGAAAAACCGGCACCAAGTCGGAATTCAGATAAGAGATGCCGCATCTAAAGCGCCCATAGTGGACCAAAGACATTTGTGCTGCCGTCCGTGTCGTTGAATCGAATTAAATTCCCCTGGTAATGCAAGGTTCGGAACTTAACTGTATGTCATGTCTAGGTCTTCTTACTTAGCCGACGGACAAACCCATGCGATTTGTCAATTAGTCAAGGGGCCTACTCCACACACGACTAAACTTAATGAAAGATCCTCTAAAAGAAAAGCATTAACCTGGCGGGATTCATGCCATGCGGTTTTAACAAAAGAAATGCCATCCCTTGGACACAACTTAATCCTCCACAGAAAACATGCCTTGATGAATCCTTTTCGTGGTCTCATCGCATAAATTTATAGAAACCCAAATGTACCGAAGAGAATTTCAAAGTTATTTATTATCTAACCAATCGTAACCCCCCCCCGCCCCCCGGCAGGCTAGAAGTTTGCTCAACAGGACACGTTTGAGAGGCATGTTACGCTGTCGATTCTACCAGATGCTGCAGTCTTCCGAGTTTTCTCGGGGACAGTTTAAGCCCTTCATGATGATGCGCAGAATGGCTTTTCCTGAGCGGGATAAGGCCAATGTTGTTTCCACCTTCCCAGAAGGGGGGCTGGGCGCTTATTGGTAAAAAGAAGCTTTTTGGGGAGAAGATGATAGAAATTGCCAGTCAAGTGGACCAACTCACCCCAGCATTTTTTCATGTCGTCGACGTACACTGGCAGTGACGAGAGGGCGCATGGGACTCGGCGATTTGAAGTCGCTTGAGCGCTTGTCCATAGCTTGCATTCTGGGGGGGAGGGGGTGAGAAGGCGAGCAGTAACAGTTGTAAACCTAGAATTATTAGCAAGTGACAATGGGATTTAAGGTAGATTTAATTACAGGCACCGAAGTATTTTGGGTGGTAGTTAGAGCACAAAAACGGCTGAACGCATGTACATTGCCTAGAATCGAAAACAGCAATAGGGACGGATTAGTGCGCCAGATGCCGGACATTGAAAAACTTTTGTGTTGATTACCATAAGGAGAAGAAACTTGAAGCTATATTTCCCCGAAATGAATTTAACGCAGGCATAGACAGCAGAATTTATTGGAACCAATACATTTCGCTACTTGGAGGTAGCCTACATATGGCGGGAGAAACCGGACCTATGTAAACAGTTAGACCACGTGGTTAACCTCAACTTACCCTGGTAGATCTGGGCCCTTTTGATTTGAGAAATCCCTCGAGGTGTTAACTTCCCCACATTCTTTCCTATGTTGCGTTCTCAAGTTACCATTTTATTGATAAGTCTACGTGCAGTATACGATGACCTTGCTGTTTTATATTGATTTTCTCTGTAGAAGTTCAAACCTCTGTATCTTTCTCACTTGTTACCTGTGTTATGCAACGACAGGCTGCAGTTGATAAGCCGTCGCGAAATCTATCGGTTCCAATAAATTCTGCTGCCTATGCATGCTTTAAACATGGAGAAGAGTCAGTAAATGAACTGAAAGACTGGCAAAAACTTGCAAGCAGAGGTGGTTGGGGGCGAGGATATCGATACAGCGCTATGAGTTTAACGGTTGTTAACAACAAGTGCCTTTTCAAGGTACGTAAATCGGCTAGGGAATTTTCTACCTCAAGTGTGGAAGGATGGACCATTTGATTTAATAACTTACTGTGTCGGAGAAACTACATGTTCGAGGGTTAGCGCGATATAGGTAATGTCAGGGAGGTTACCTTCGTTGAGCGTTTGTTACTGCATAACTAGCGTATGGCATCAGCAATTCATCGATCGAATGCGTTAAACCCCGGACTGACGGACGCGGGAGAACTGTGTAACCTAGTTTAAACACACCTACTGATAACAAGCAAGTACGTCAACAATGTTGACTCATAATGTCAGGCTATGAACTGCGATCCTACCATTGTCAGCACTAATATGATCAGTTATGCAGTAGACAACCACTCAGCGCGGCAGCACTACCATCGGCCTTAAGGGTGATTTATGTGTTTTGGGGTGTCGCCCAACGTCGAGGATGGTTTCGTGGAACTCGGTCATTTGCGTCAAAAAGTAACCACCAGGATTTACTCTAGACGAAGTCGGCTTGAAGAAATGATCCAGTTTAGGTGAGGGGTTCGAGAACAAGTCCGACGTAAAGTACACGGCGTGCGTAATCACAACAGTCGACGTACTTGTTATACATTCTCCAGAACTCAGAACGCTGATCTCGATCGACAGTGCTTAGGTGAACGGGGATCGACGCTGTTTTAGGGGTCCTAAGAAAGGCTGGTCCCCTGACGAGGCTAACTGCCTCAAAACGACCCGCATCCTCTTCCATTTGTCCATCAGAGAGAGGAGGGCCGGAATCCGAGGTGGTGTGGGGTCGAGATGAAAATGGCCGCAGGGCTACAGCAGTCGGTACATCCTCGTCTGCAGGCTCTCTGCGCAGCCGGTAATTGAGGGATAGACAGGAGTCGACAATCTTTAGCAGCTCCACGCAGGCCTGGTCGTCACGGCCACGGGTCGCCGATGTCGCTTTTGATTTTCCCCACCAAAAGGCAGCTGGCAGATTCGGGTCAAGTTCGCTGACGAGGTTGGCTGCTGCCTGAAATAGGAGGAAAGTGGCAGATTGTATGATGTCCTATAAGGTAGGCTAGTAGACGATGCTTCTGAAAACCGGAGGACAATTAAACGGTGGCAGATATTGGAGAATAAAGCTTGTCAAGACATGTTACTCAAATTCTCAAAGAAGCATCATTATTGAAACTTAAAATCGGAAGCGGAGACTGACACTCCTGAAGGTCCTTAGAATAAATCAGTGATAGGAGCAACAGTTCACAGCAACTCTGACGTTGGGTATGTATAGATAGTTGACGGAAAGCGCTGGGGGATGCAGAACCGAAAACAGTGGTTTTATTCCAAGTAAATAACAGTCCAGTTTGTGGTTTGACAGTCCTGTGGTATTTGACAAAACAATATGAAAGCTAGACAGAAAGGCTAATAAGGAGGTTGGAGAGAACGATGGTAGGGCTACCTTGTACTGCGACCGCGCCAGCAGGCAGCAGAAGAGAAGATTGCGATGGCCGTTGGATTTCAAGTAGTCAGTCAGGATATTGGTTTCCCAGCTGGAAAGATCGGAGTTTAAGAGATCCAAGAGACGTCCATCTGGATGAAGAAACAAGGAATTCTGAATGAAACTGACTAAAACTCTGACAGAGAATAGCGGGTAGTCTCAAAAAGAAGGAAAACGCAAGTTAAGTGAACAAAACATGACCAAAAATAAAGAATATAAGAAGGGATGAGATCGGCTTCTCTGCGACAGGACGGGAAATGGCTACGACGTTTATTTTCAAGGGTTCCCTTTAGGCCGCTCTTCTATGCAAACCGGGATCAACAAAAGGTCCTGAAGACAAGGTCTTACTTCATTTTACACCAATTGATTACACAATTAGCCAATCGTCTTGACTCCCCCCCCCTCACCTGCCAATCCCCCTAGGGAATATTTAGCCTAAAGGTTTACAGGATGACCGACATGCGATGAGGGAATCAGCGGTTTTGGCCACAACCCACATTTTTTTCACAAACTGCAGGAACGAAGTAACAACAAGAAGAATTGGCAACAACGATTAGTCTTTAGGAGGGTCGGCTGAAGAGTGCTGTGCCCTGAGTACACAGATATAGGCATTAATTTTTAATTTCCGGGCGATGGATGATTTGTCGCAGTTTTCTCAAAAGGTGAGTTTTAATTAAATATATAAAGCCCCCCAGCAATTTGCTTCAAAATCGCCTTTAGTACGGGACTAATCGTAAAAAAAGTTTCACAGGCGGGACATACAAGATTCTGGAAAGGTGATGGTTAAATTCACTAGAAAAACTAAAACTCATATTTACGTCATTCAAGTAAATGTTTAAGGTGCAAGAACAACTGCAAATAAAAGGCATCCTGACCCAAAAGTTACTTTTCATACGTAAACGGCAGAAAAAAGGGGTTTACAAAAGGGGGTCAACAGTAACCAGTACACAGGTATAAAATAATCGTACACATTGTCAGATTACCTAAATAAAATAAACAGTCACTATATATTAGTAGAGTTAGCGCTTGCTCTGTATTCGCAGGTTATCAAAATTTTGTAGTCCAGAAAAAAAACGTACAAACTTGACGTCCTCTAACTGGACCTACACATAATGAAGATGCGGGGATAAGTTAAAGTGCAATTTTCATTACCTAACGTAAGATTTTAAGTCATCTACGTTTTTATGTTGCCCAGAACCAATCAAGTAAGGGCGAAGTAGAAGTCTGAAAAAAATTGTCCGGAATCGTCAACGAAGTCATGTACGAGACAACGTATTTAAGAGTCTCAAGTCAGCACCTCAGCTAACCAACTTCAGTCCTACCCAGAAGCAATGTGGGACTTGTTGTCCTCAATATGCCCACTGTCGCTCAACCTTCAAACTTAGATTTCCGATCCAGGCTGTAATCTGTAAAATGGCCTCGACGGGGTTGCACGAATTAGAATTCCGGCCAAACAAGAGCGGTCTAAGTAGCCCTTTGCTAAATACGATCAAATCAACTTCTAAACTTTAAAGCAAGCAAGGACAGCAGAATTGAATGGTACCAGAAAATTTCGCGACGACTTCTCAACTGCAGCCTGTCGTTGCATAACACAAATAACAAGTGAGAATGGTACAGAGGTTTGAATTTCGACAGAGAAAATCAATATAAAACAGCAAGGTCAACGTATACTGCGTATACTTCTGCAGTCCTACCAAGGCTATCGAAGTTCCACGGGCGAAGGATGCCTTGCCATTGCACGCCACGTCAAATTGTGTTTACGAATTTACACGCACTTGTGGATGCAAGTACATTGGGCGAACGCAAAGGCAACTGGCAGCCAGAGCAGTTGAGCACCTGCCTAAATGGCCTTTAAAGCTGGATAATAAGATTCCACGGTCTTCTATTACAAAACATCTCCTTGATAGTGGCCATTTGGTTGACCCCAAAACGTCTTTTCGAGTATTTGTTCGAGCACGAACTACTCGGTTATTGCGCTACCTGGAAGCAGCCTATATACGGCAGGAGAAACCCGACCTATGTAAACAATTAGACCACGTGGTCAACCTCAGCTTGCCCTGGTAGACCTGAGCCCCTTTTGATTTTCAAAATCCCTCAGCATGTTTACTTCCCCATTTTCATTCCTCTGTTGCATTTTGAAGTTATCATTTTATTGACTAGTCTACGCGCAGTATACGTTGACCTTGCTGTTTTATATTGATTTTCTCTGTCGAAATTCAAACCTCTGTACCATTCTCACTTGTTATTTGTGTTATGCAACGACAGGCTGCAGTTGAGAGGCCGTCGCGAAATTTTCTGGTGCCATTAAATTCTGCTGTCCTTGCTTGATTTAAATTCATTCCGGGGAAATATTACTTCAAGTTTCTACGCTTAACATAAGGCTGCTACAAGTGTCCACAACCGTCCACAATACCCTGTCATAGAGATGTGTCCACATTACAAAGAGTAGAGGCCGCAAGTTCAAGAGAGAGAGAACGTACATTTGAGGAAGTAGCGCAGACACTGCAGGAAGAGGGCAGCCGCTTCATCCTCCGGAACACTGGCGTACATGCGCCGCAAACGCGTCAGTTCGCCCAATGGAGCTGTCGGGGCCCTAGGATTGGCGGGCAGGAAATTCTCATAGAGGGCCGGATCGTCGGTACTGTGTGCAGGATCAAACAGGAGAGCCAATCGAGTTTGACCGAAGAAGAGCGAAAGCCTAACCAGAAACTGGGCCTGGTTGGGAAAAATTTCGGGTAGCTGTGACAGTGAAGTCACCTGGCCAGTGACGATTGGACTCAGATCGGAGGCAAGGATTTCCTGGGGAGGGGGGAGGGGGAGAACAGCAAAAGAAAGTATACTACTTAGCTGCACTGTGGGATACGCTTCCCGACTGCTTTGACGGAATAAGACTTTAAGGAGGGATGCGAAGAAGGCAGTCGGGAAACGAAATCATTGGCTCCAACCATCTCTCGGGACAATTGAAAGTGAAGACTTACAATCATCCTACACGTGTGGCTGCTGACAGCGAAAACTTATGCTAATGTTACGCTGTTCCCCATAAGTGGAAAAAACTTGGGTGCGAACGGTGGACTAAAGTATTATCAGTCAAAAGGGACTTAAGACTGTTTGCCCAATGTTGATGCAGGCGAGCACCTGTGTGCGCTCCAGTATGTGGGCAGAATGCAAATACTATTTGGTTATTCCGGTGAAGCTGACGGATTTCGGCTCAAAAAACTGACAACAATGACCATTTCTGGCTTGTCGGTCTTAATCAGCCAGCCATACCCAACACCGACACACACACAACCGTCGAGGCTCGAAATTACAACCCCTTGCTTAAAAGTTTAACGTCGTAATAATTGCGGCACGTAACGGTTGTCCAGCCGGTTGCGATCGGGTGGATTAACAATGGTAGAAGGGATGCCGGCTGATGAAGGCTAATAAGCCAAAAGCATCCATTCCAGTCTCCTTTGTAAATAATGCTATTCTCCTCATATTACACACCGCTGTGCGATTGCCGGCAGGGCTCGAGAGGGAGAGCCCGAAAGCACAACGGGGCGAATGAGCTCCGAAACACGATCGGTGCACGTCCCTCTACCATCGTTAAATCTAACACAATCCCATCACGATGCGCTGAAATTGTAGCTTGAAAGGCTGTTTGCTAAAAGGAAAAGAGCGTTGTTAATGCTATGGCCGAAAATAATTCGAAAAACAATAGAGGAGTTTGACTCTCATCCACAGAGCGTCTTGACGAAGCTTTTTTTGAGTAGGGTACTCACTAGAGGGCGTATTTTATCCGCTAAGAAGCATGCTGATCACCAACCGTCGCTCCAAAAGAGCACTAACTTTTCGACGAGGTCTTTTTGGATAAATCAAAGATGGGGTACCGGAGGTCACATATGGGATGGGGGACTTCTTAAAAGACAACACACCTCCGATAATAGACTGTCAATGCGTGGTCCGGATTAATGTTTAATGGTTTTGCCGACCGTCGAGTTCGACGATGTCCACCGTGTGCTACACAGCAAGATGCAGAAGGCACGGTGGCTTGCGCATGAAGTAGCCTATAGTGATAGTAGACTTGCGCAGCATCTACCGCACTCTCTCTTCCCCACTCCCCAGGTGGGGGAGTGGGACAACCTCAATGCTCGATAGATATAGCAGAGCGTTACACGAAAGAGGACAGTCTGCAAAGTGCCGAAATAGTGTTTATGACGATTGTTCACTAGCTACTCAGATGGACACCGTTTTAGTAAAAAAAAAATAATATCCGCATTAGTAGCATACACCCGTATCCATGGTTTTGGTTAACCAAAATTCCTACTTCACCTCTCGGCGGTCTAGAAACGGTGCTTTCTCGAACGGCAGTCCCCATCCGTTGGAGCTGAGTAGTGACCGTAAAAGGTCGTAATGGCACTTAATTTCGCAGGACTCTTGATCTAGGCTGGGTTTAGAAGACCCGAAAGCTACCATTCCTAAGGAAGCTGATGCATATTTAAAATCCATATTCAGGGAGAAAAAGGCAAAGATTAATTGAACCAGGGTCGACAGTGCTATGTGGGACGAAAAATATTAAAATAAGACAATGAAAATAGCGAAGAGCCTGGAGCCTCAAGGCATTTGTAGCATGAAAAGCCCGCATATTTCCTATAACGTTCAAGTATTACCAAGAAAGTTACAGGCTCACCTTAAAGCGGCAACGGTCGAAGAGCCACAACGTTTGTATTGCGGTCAGGAGTGGTTTTTCAGTTGGGAATTCTTTGAGAAACTCTGTTACCACGTATTTGTGCTAGTAATAATAACAAAGACGGCAATGATCAGAACTTTATATGGACAAATCCTTAAGGGATGGCATAATCAGCTGAAACCTAAGACAATCCATCACAGCAAGGTGCCGCACGTCGTGGTGGTCAAAACGAAAACAGGTAGAGGAGAGGGAGAAGGAATGGTGCATGCGGAGACAAGAACCAAGGCGCTGTTGTCAATTTTTTAGTAATGAGACGTCTAGTAAGTACCCCAGCCAACTACGACGATCCGGATTCTCTCAATGGCCATGAGGCAGGATGAATTTACACGCAGATAGTTTGTTTTAGCGTCACGAAACCTGGGTAGGCGTAGCCAGGCCAAAGGATGTGTCCGTTCCACTCGGGTTCTCCTCAGTCTCCTGACCAACTCTCATCTGTGCCTTTGTGATGATGCGTTTAACACTGCGGCAGCAGCCTGAAAACAGTTTTGATTGGCAGACGAAGGCAGGTGATGGCAGTTAGGAGTTGGGTTATTTTTAGGCTGAAATTGCCAAGCTTGGCTTATGGTTTAGATTTGGCGTTGAGGCTGGAATTGGAGTTGGGGTTTTAGGGTTAAGGTTGGGGTTACGTTCGAGTTTTTCTTAAATGCTTACGGGTTAAGGGTTAGGGTTACCCATTACAGGTACGGTCACGGCTGGTGTTAGGGTTCTAGTTAATAAACAGTTTTCTCCGTGGTGTTACATACCACACCCCTGTCGAACTGTCGTCCTAGACTTTTACGTAATTCTGCAAACACGTGAATAAACAAAGCTCTGCAAAATGGACACTTTAGGGAAAGGTGATACCATACTAACAGCACAGGTACTAGCCAAAAGACCATACACGCGTGTTTCGTCGATATTTTGCCGCTGCATGGAGCAGCTGCGAGGGGTTCGGCTCGTCAGTGGGTCCCCCAGCATTCCCCGTGTGTTTTCTGGTAGATACTCCAATTTAGAAATTGTCGTTTTTTAATTTCCTGAGAAATTATCTACGAAGTTGGAGTAGATCAGTTTGTTCAAGGTCTATAGGCACAGACCGAGAATTTTATACATGCATATTTGGGCCAAAGTCCATCAGCCACAGCGGGTAACCGCGTAACGTCAGAAGGGGTGGAATAACGCACTGACAGTATTCGAGCTGATTGAATGTCGAGACAAAGAACGGTGAATAATACTCTGCCGGATGGTTCACGCACATTTCTCCGGTATGAGAATTAAAACTACGTAAGTTACCATACCACGTGAAGCTATGTTTGCAGAAAAGACATGCTTTCTGTGCGGATTTGGGTTGTGTCGGTTTCAGCAGCTTAGGTGATGCAGAACCGTAAGTCCTATTAGCAAGAACGGTGATATGTTAAGTGGCTAGAAAAATAAATTTCAAGGAAATAGAGACCAAAACTACACGAACTATGGGCAGGCCAAAGACACAGAGAAAAGCCCCTAAAATCCCTAAACTCGTACTCGGAAAGTGTCAGGGTGAGGGGGTATGAAATTCACAACATCAGCATAAACTGTGATAGGGCCCGCTCGGCCGAATTTAACGGTGAACTGCAACATGGGTTTGTGATATGATTTCATCGGGAATGCAGAAGTCGGCTGGTGGGTAGCTCGAAAAATGCCACCTGCGCGAGCCTTCTCTCCCCTTCAACCTCGGCCATCAGCTTTTAGCAAGCACGCCTATTCCTAAAGTTGGTCTCAGGTGGCCAAAAAAGCGCGCTGGACAAGGATGACTGGACTCGCTCTTTCACTGAGCAAGTTTGGACGAAACCGTCAACTAGGTTAAAAAAAACCGTCTTTTAAAATGCCGACCAGAAACTTTTTGTAAAAATGACACAGAGGAGCTTCGAGTAGTGAGTTCTGTTCAACTTTAATTTGAGAATCAAACTTCAAACTCCAACTTAACTTGTCTTAATACATTTGGGAATATCTTAGAGAACACAATGGGACTGTTGAGGTGCCACGCCTACCTACTTACAGTTACTGTTGACGCGTGATTATGATGATTGACGGGTGTGCGGACAGTTAATGCCGCGGAGTGACCCTTACCATCTTAATCGCCCGAGCAGTTGGGCTGATCTCCTCTGGGGACTGACTTCGGTACCGAACACGTCGCTGCTTTCGAGTGTTCGGATCCTCCTCCCCCTCCTCCTTATCATCAGAGGCCTGTGTCGATGCTGCAGGCATTAGCGCCATGACTGCGACCCAATCAAAGAGTAGGAAGATGAGTAGAGCCGTCCGGGCCTTGGCTGGGGCATCCCACGCCTGCCAGAGGGCGCAAACTGACTGCAGTCTCCCCGGGGGATAGACCACCGGTTGGGGAGAGCCACCACCGCTGGCTAGGTTCTCCTGATCCATCCAAATATTCCTAGCAATGCTGGTGTCGTCCGCCACCAACACAACCTCTTCCTCGGTCTGCCCCAACAGATGCTTAAGCAAGCGACCGGTGATTGGCGGAGAGAAGGGGTCCTCCTGTGACTGTAGTTCCCTCGGGAGGTCGGCGTAACGCTTTTGGAATGAGGCAATGAGCCGAGCCAGAGGAGCCGGACAGTAAGGTGTTAGCCGGCGAACACACCTGAAAGGAGATAGCGACGGTAAAGTAACCATGACTCAACTGCTAATTATAGACGCCAGGAGATAGGTGCTCCTGATATAATCTTTTGCTCGAGCTTACGGAATCGCCATCAGCATTGGCGGCACACTCACGAAGAGTGTGGCATTCCCGATATTGCGAGTCCCAGGCAACGTTTTTTGGTAAGATTTGGTTATGTTGCCCGATCTGATGGACACAATACTGTTAAGGCAGGGGTTGGGGTTAGGGCTAGCGATTATGGTTAGGGTTAGAGGTTCGGGCAACTATTTCTCAACCACTCAAAGTGGAACCGCGCATTCTCAATAGCTTTTCCTTTGTATCAACTAATTGACCTCGTCGCCTGTACATTCCCTGGCCGCACCTGTAAAGACCCCCTATTACCACCGGTCTCGTATTACAGGTGGCTGGGGTTTGTTTACTTTAGGTGGGGCTACATAACCACATCTGACCAACGTCCTTGTCAGAACGGTCAGCAGTTTTATCTGAGCCTACGGACACGTGACTGGAACCTTGATAGAAACTCAAAGAAACCAGCATACCGGTCATTCGAAGGAGGACCACGCGTCCCTCTTACTCGCGAGCAAGTGGTGCAAGCAGGTTTCCAGTCAAAGACCCACACGGCCGACAAGCGGATAAACACCATAAGAACCATACTGATAGCAGGCGACATAACTCGAGAAACATAACGATGAGGATCTGCATGATCGTTTCGAGGTACCTCAAACATGCAATATGAGTACTTGCCTAATCCGCACTGAAACGAAGTGTTTTTTCTCGTGCAGAATATGTTTCTAGGTAATTTTATCACAGAAAGATTACAATTTAGGGAACAAATCAAAGTCACCTTATATTCAGGCAGTTTTCTGCGCTAATCACGGTTCTGTGTAATATTTGTGCATCAATGCGTGTTTTCCTACACGCGTGGATTAATCTAATTGGGAAATGTTTACCAAAATAAGATTAGTCCACTTAAAAACTGACTTTTTTGACCTTGGTAAGTCATATGAAGCAGGCTGTGAGAAGGCATGTTACTTTCAGAAAACTGGGAATTTTCTTCTGAAAATTCTGACTTCATGTCCCAAAAAACGGTATTAACGTTCGCAGGCAGTTTTTTTCTAACTTGGTCATATTTTCTGGCACTTACAAATGTTCCATAAGTAACTGTGAAAAGACCCATCAACAAGTGGTCAGTGTAACTTCTGTGCAGTCTGGTGTCTGATAATACGTAATTTAAAAACGGTACGGTCGCCACATAAGCAGTTGAAGCAATAGTTTGGTGCTCATGTGGTTATTCGATAATACTTTTAATCGTTGATCGGAGCCTAGATAGAGAAAAATGAGTTTTTTCGTCTGCGCTGAAAAGTTACCACTGTCTTTCATGACGGGGCGGAAGTGGATCGATATTTTCCATTTTCGCCTCAAGGTTATTTTAAAATAAAGTTGAAGCATATTGTCCCCGGTACGAAGCTGAAGCAGGCAAGGATTTAATGATACCAAAAGATTTCGCGACAGTTCGTCAGCTACTTCCTGTCGCATCATAACATAGATAACTAGTGGAAAGAACACAATAGATTTGATTTCGTGGGGAAAATCAATGCTGAAACAACAAGGTCATGGTTTTAGGTAAAGCCGGCTAATCGATAAAATTAGTAATTTAAACACCGTATGGGAAGAATAGTGGAAAAAGGTGTTAACGAGCAAAAAAAGCGGAGGCGAAAATCATGGAGCTAGAGGGTACTATGGCAAGGTTAGGCTAACCACGTGTTCCAATTGTTTACAAAGACCTGGTTTCATTCTCCGTATATAGGCCGCCTCTAGGTAACGCAATGTCCGAGTTGTTCGTGATCGAACAAGTACTCGGAAGGAAGTTTTAGGGTCAACGGAGTCACCACTATCAAGCAGGTGTTTGTAATGGAGGAACGCGGGATTTTATTTTCATGCTTTAGGAGCCATCTGGGCAGGGGCTCAATAGACCCGACTGCCAACTGCCTTTGCGTTCGCCCAAGTTGAAGTGGCGCGCATTGGCAAGGCATCCTTGGCTCGTGGAATTGGAAGAGGCTTGGTAGGACTGCATAAAACGCAAAGACAGTTTGCGGCAAGGTCTATTGAGCGCCTCCCCAGATGGCTCCTAAAGCAAGAAAATAAAATCCCGTATTCCTCCATCGATTAGCCGCCTCTACGCAAAACCATGACCTTGTTGTTTCTGCGTTGATTTTATGCACGAATTCGAGTCTGTTGTATTGTTCCCACTCGCTATCTATGTTATGAAGTGACAGGACGCAGCTGACGAGCCGTCGCGAAATTTGTTGGTACCATCAAGTCCTTCCCTGCTTGCCTGTTTCAACTTTAAAAATGAAGAAAATGGGCAGTCGGTAGCGAAACACCCAAGTAAAGTCCTTTTAAAGGGCAAAAAGTTTTGCAGTTGATAAAAGCACATTTATCGCTGTGGATGTTCACTTTCTCCGGCGACTAAATTTCATGTTTTGGTGATTAGATACAGGTGACTCAAACCGCCGCCTGTATAAAAAGGCGCCCAAGAACTCCCAACTTATTTTTTTGAGTTTTGGAGTGTCTGATAGATATAAACTGCAAAAACGTATCCTTTTTGGGAAATCTATTGAGAAAGATTACGACCGACGAGCATCCACTGACATATCGGACATATCGTGACTCGGTGGGCTTCACCATTGCCAAAAACTGTACAATAATTACACGGGATAAAAGTTCTATTGGTACCCTAAAAATGGCATATTTAAAATACCATTGCAATTTCTTAGTCACAGACTTCTCGACATGCCACCTAATGAAGAAATGTGTTCCTACGACGTACTCATCCGCGAAATCCTGCAAAGTCCTCTTCGCCATTGTCAACTTTATCTTAAACAATGGAAAATTACGACGGCTGTTTCCAAGACCATCTTGAAACTTCAAACTAAACATTGGGCAGTGGACTAACCGCCGTACTGTATGAAACATTAGGACTTTAAGGATATTTAAATCCAGACTGCATAAAAGGGACAACTTTTAAAAGTTGTCGCGCATGGACAGGCTTTACGTACTTCGGCATTTACAATCTCCTTACAAATTTAACATTATCTTTAATGTTATAGTCTAACTAAAGGTCGTCCATTATTAATTGGGAGTTTTGACCGATGTATTTCGGTTGCTTTCTGGTTGAGTGGAGATTTTTTGCGAATCAATGTACATTTCGTGTGTAATTTCACCTAGTGTAATTGTTACTGCATTGTCAAGGTTTCGCATTATGAACCGAAGTGTGTGTCAAAAGGCAGACAAGTATACTACCCGCACCGACCATCACTCACTCTCTCTCACTACCCTTTTTCAATGTGCTGTCGACCCATGTACGGTAGGTGGGCTAACTCATGGAGTGTCAACCGAAATTCCGAAATGCGTTTTTTTTCGAAAAAATTAATTAAGTGGGGTTATAAAACTATTCAGCCTGCAACATAATTCTATAATATTTCAGTTACCTCAGGGTGTTGGCTTTCGAATGAACTTCCTTCCGCTCGCATGCAAAAACCATACTCCGTAAAAAATGACTACTTAAGTAGCTTGAATTTTTCTCATTGATTTTCGATGTCCCTAAAAGTCCAATTATATTTCATGGAAAACATGCATAAAAATATTCATTCTTTTGCTCATTCGGTAGAAAATTACGTCTTCTTCCAATGTTATACTCGAAGGAAGGGTATAATTCGGTTTCCAAAAACTTTTCCAATTCCCGAATAATGTTGAACCCCGTCTACCGTTACACTTAGATTCAGGGTTTCCAAACTACAAGCCGTACATTTTCCGCGTACGGAAAACCACACATTTCAGAAATAAAGGGGAACCATGTAGGGTTCATAAAATTTAACGGTGGATTTGATCCACATTGTTTACTTTACGAGCCACATTGGTTAATGCAACGAAATGACGATTTATGAACGGCCATTTCACGGTATTAAAAATTTCACAATTAGAAACCCTTTTAAACCCGCATTATGTCCCTCCTTCGGGCATAAAATTAAAAGAAGACGTAATTATCTACCGAATGGGTAAAAGAATGAATATTTTTATGCATGTTTTTCATGACATATGATTGGTCTTTTAGAGACATCGAAAATCAATGAGAAAAAATCATGCTACTTAAGTATTCATTCTTTACAGAGTGTAGTTTTGGCATGCAGCCGGAAGGAAGTTCATTCGAAAGGCGACATCCTGTGGTAACTGAAATATTATACAATTATGTTGCAGGCTGAATAGTTTTACAACCCTACTTAATTAATCTCTTCGAAACGAAAACGCATTTCGAAATTTCGGTTGACATTTCATGAGTTCGCTAACCTACGGTATGTTTACGTTCCTGGTTGAGTATCGCAGGGGTGGGGAAGCGAGGACAGCTTAAAGTCGTCTTTGCACTGGAGAGGTTAGGAGCGAGTCCATATGGCAAGTTCACATAGGATGTCAACACAGAAAGCGCTATTAAGAAAAGCCAAGAAATGCCCGCAGCTTACCCAAACTTCCCAAAGACTGGAGGTGTAACTGCGTCCTCGGAGACAGCCTGCGGCAGCAGACCGAGACGCAGGAGGAGACATAGCGCACGCGTGTAGTCACTGTAGGCCCTGATTATCCGCAGTCGATCAGATGACCGCACTCGCTCCGTGTCAGCCGTCGCATCATCTTGCTTCTCAGTGGGCAGGTTTGGCGCTAGGATGTTGAAGGCGATGTCTGCCAGATCTTGCAACTAAAAGGATGAAATGCGAATAGAGGGCCACCTACTACCCTCAAAAAATACAGTGCACTGGAATAAACACCAGCTAGTCCGACTCACCATTAGTGCTTACTTCTTAATGTACTCCTAAATTAACTAGGGTCTATAGGTGAAATACGTGTCTGTTGGGTTTGTATGGTACCCTGCAGCTCAGCATTAATCCCTTGCAACAGAACATGAAGCCTAAATGATATAAATGATGCATTTTTCTAAAATACGAGGCAAAGGACTCCGTGCGCACGCATGTGTGCAGAGGCATTTTTTCGTCTCCTGAGGCGACCGTCTGCTGCCTGCAATAGCCGGATAGACCATAAGTAGCGATACTATTAGGGCCAAGTACATTAGAAAAAAATACATGAGAAGAATCTTACTATCTCTCTCCAACGCTCCCCTAACCCCCCGGATAGACTATATTCATCAGTCGTTTCGACTCAGGTCCTACTAGGCTAGTTGACTTGCCGAAATAGTGAATATTCGTTCCTTAAAGCGGGTGGTGTGTATAATTGCTTCTAGATTTAAAGATCCTCGCCGAGTTAGATGACCATGGCCAGTTTACGAAATTTGGGACTGGAGTTGCGAGGAGGGACCAACAGCGCTCGATTTAATGCTGTGAAACGCCTATGGTTTTTCACCACTAGCTCTAACTGCCTAGTGAAGAGGAGGACGCAGTTGCTGGAGAGAGAGAGAGAGAAGCGGCAACGGTAGGGTGAAGGACCCCGCTTAACTGTCGGCAGACTTCTTCTTCTTCTTCTGGGTCAAGTTGATAGGGGGATTATATCGAGCGCAGTAACTGACTAGGCATTTAATTCCCGTCTCGATCTCTCCACCTACGCACTCGTCTCTCAACTGACTCGAGCGGCGCTTCACTCAAACACTTTTCTGATAACACTGGGGGGACAGTGCCCTTGGGAATTGATGGACTTGATGGCATACCGATGGCAGTTGACCTTAAAAGCAAGTGATCAGTTGTCATGCGGAATGAGCTACTAGATGAGCTGCCATCAAGTTTAAGACGGAGTTTTTAAACGGTGAAGTGATGATGCACTATAGATGATGAGGAGTTAGGCAGAGTGAATGTGGATCGATTTCCCAGACATGCTGCAGGATCGTGGATACGTAACCGGGTGACGGTGTCTAAACAATATCTTGCATTCAGACTCAACCTACAATTCTAGTTGGCACGTCCGTCAGGCAGCCTCATCACAAACGAGTACGACTCATCAAATGTGATGCCAACGAGCATTCCTGTTGTGACTATGTATAGCGGTCGTGCACCCCCAACGGGCTACGCGTTAGATGCGCTGGACCAACACGGGGGCCACATCGGATTCTGGGAGGCGTTATCTTTGCGCAATAACAAATGCCAACATTTACGGGGTGTGCTTGCTGGCCCTGTTGTCGACAGTCGTCGCACAACTGGGACCACTGCCACCACCCCATTGTTTTGTGGGTCAAAATCCTGGCCATTTGATGAGAGGACCAGGGAGTGCGGAGCAGAGTGCCAAGGTGAGGATCCGTCCACCTGCCATCCACCTGCGGCCTCCCTCGTCTCCGGTCTTCTTGGCCCTGTCTTGACATCGGGTTCAGGCGGGGGGAGGAGGAGAGAGAGTGGTAGATGCCGCGCAAGTCTACTGACACTATAAACCCCTGCGAAAGTCACCGTCCCTGCTCCCACTACCTGTTGCGGGGCATAGGGTGGACATAGTCAAAACCGACGGTCGAACCATCATGTATAGCGGTCAGTGTGAGTTACCAACGCGGCTTGAGTTTGGTGCGGGGAGATGACTCAATAAATGTTGGCCAAAGGAAATAAAGATGGCTTCTATAGGGTAGCGATCAAAGAGACTGGAACGTCTGACTGCGGTCGTATGTTAGGCCCGTTCCCGTGGAATAAAAACGAGATCATATTAAAGCTACCTACCATTGTTTAAACTAGGCGGATGTGGGCAGAAGTGACATGCGCGCTGACATGACTAAAGTGAGTCTAGGTCAACATCGGCGGTACTAAATCTTCACAAACTAATCGGTTTGTAAAAGACAAGACTAAACCGAAAGGGACGGGCGATGGACTTAGATGCAGTTGCCGACCTGAACTGTGCACAGGACCAGTAACTTCCTTCTGACCGAAACAGAAACCCAACCATACTCGATGACGAGACATAGTTTCACAGGTACTGGCGTGCGAAGTCGCACCTCAGCGGGGCACTGATGAGCCAGACGAGAGCCCGGTACAAAGAATAGTCACCTACAGTAGGTGGGTTATCCCATGAAATGGTAACCGAAATTCTGAAATATGTTTTTGACTAAAAACGATTACGTGGATGTGGCATAACCCCACAATAGTTCAGTCAGCTAAGACTTCGACTTTTAAATGAGCTTCGTTTTGGTTACCTGCATAACGCATATTCGGCAAAAAATGACTAATTAAGTAGAATGGCACATTCCCATTGATTTTCGATGCCCTTATAAACTAATATATTTTATAGGAAGCATGCACAAAAATATTCCTTCTTTTACCCATTTCGTAGATGAGTGCGTCTTATTCAAATTTTGTACTCGAAGAAAGAGTATATTTCGATATTAAAAAAGCTTCCACTTATGAGATTTTTGAGGCCTTGAAGTGCTCATTCATACAGCCTGGGTACGTCTACTAACGCTGAGTATTAAGCATAGAACACGGCTCACTTCCTTCGAAAAATTTCATGACCTCTGGACGACGTGCTCTTGATAGCGCAGGGAAATTAACGACTTTCCTTACATGTAAAGTATACAGCACGCAGTTTTGAGACCCTTAGCGGAATTTCAGCTGCAGGTTAGGCATAAAATGATTTGGAAATTAAAAACGTCTTTAAAACGGACAAATATCCTCGGTTCGTGTGGGAAATTTGAAGAAAATGCAATCCTTTACCAAATGGACACAATAGAAAAACATTTTGTTCACATTTTCTGCAAAATAAATGTGAATTTACAGGGGCGTCGAAAATTAAGCGGGAAATTCCGTACTACTTAGGTCGTCGTTCCTAACAGATTTCGGTCTATACCGGTGGTCGGAGAGAAGCACATTCAAAAGCCGGCATTCTGGCGTGGCTGAAATATTGCGAGAGAATGCTGTACGATAATCAATAGTACAACCCTACTTAGGTAATCCTTTCTATTCGAAAACATATTGCAGAATCTCGGTTAAAATTTCCTCAGATAGCCCATCTACTACAGCCTTTGTTGGGAATGCTAGTACACCCTAGGTACTTCATATCTCCAGACAGAGCACAAAATAAACCCACCTGATTTACACATGAGCTGATTTCGTCCAGCGTCGAGGAGCTCAGCTTTCGCGAATCTGTCTCATCGGCCTCCTCACCAGCAGCCATCGTAAGAAAAATTGGCTCACAAAGTTTATCAAAGGTGCTCTTTTGACCAAGCCA
>CACRXP010000020.1:404881-422247 GCA_902702965.1 Spirometra erinaceieuropaei | reverse complement strand
TTCAGTCAGCTCGGGTTTCGACTTTTAAATGAGCTTATTTTTGGCTTCCTGCATAACACATATTCGGCAAAAAATGACTAATTAAGTAGAATGGTATTTTTCCCATTGATTTTCGATGCCCTTATAGACTAATATATTTTATAGGAAAGATGCACAAAAATATTCTTTCTTTTACCCTTTTGGTAGAGGATTACGTCTTATTCAAATTTTGTACTCAAAGAAAGAGTATATTTCGATATTAAAAAAACTTCCACTTATGAGATTTTTGAGGCCTTGAAGTGCTCATTCATATAGCCTGGGTACGTATACTAATGCAGAGTATTAAGTATAGAACACGGCTCACTTCCGTCGAAAAATTTCATGACCTCTGGACGACGTGCTCTTGATAGCGCAGGGAAATTAACGAATTTCCTTACATTTAAAGTATACAGCACGCAGTTTTGAGACCCTTAGCGGAATTTCAGCTGCGGGTTGGGTTTAAAATGATTTGGGAATCAAAAACGTCTTTAAAACCGATAAATACCCTCCATTCGTGTAGGAAATTTTGTACGAATGCAATCCTTTACCAAATGAACGCAATAGAAAAATATTTTGTTCACATTTTCTGCAACACAAATGTGAATTTACAGGGGCGTCGAGAATTAATCGGGAAATTCCGTACTACTTAAGTCGTCGTTCCTTACGGATGTCGGTTTATGCAGGTAGTCGGAGAGAAGCTCATTCGAAAGCCGGCGTTCTGGTGTGGCTGAAATATTGTGAGAGCATGCTGTACGATAATCAATATTACAAGCCCATTTAGGTAATCATTTCTATTCAAAAAACATATTTCAGAATCTCGGTTAAAATTTCCTGAGATAGCCCATCTACTACAGGCCTTTGTTGGGAATGCTAGTACACTAAAGGGACTGCTTCCCTAGGTACTTCATACCCCCAGACAGAGCACAAAATAAACTCACCTGATTGACACATAAGCTGATTTCGTCCAGCGTCGAGGAGCTAAGATTTCGCGAATCTGTCTCTTCGGCCTCCACACCAGCAGCCACCGTAAGAAAGATTGGCTTACAAAGTTTGTCAAATGTGCTCTTTTGACCAAGCCATCGAAGCCAAATCCATGCACGCATAAAGCTGTTCTCTGAGGCGGTAGCTCCGAAGCTGGAGGCATTCTTCAGCCTTGAAAGACCCTGCAGATGGCAGAAAGTGCGCAGATGAAGTTTTCTTGCTTTAACAGATGAAACTGGCACGCCATCTTACGGTGGTTTGAGCTATACCGGTTTAAGTTCCGGCAGGATTGCCGATAAAAAGAAATACGCATAAACAATGAGGGTGCATTAAAGTAGTTGGGCTAACTCATGAAATCTTAACAGAAATCCCGAAATGCGTTTTCGTTTCGAAAAGATTGATTAAGTAGGGTTGTAAAACTACTCATCCTGCGGCACAATTCTATAATAATTCAGTCACCCCCGGACGCCGGCTTTCGAACAAACTTCTTCCCGGCTACATCTAAAAACCATACTCCGTAAAAAATAACTACGTAAGTAGCATGCATTTTTTCATTGACTTTCGATGCCCTTAAGATTCAATTATATTACATGCAAAGCATGCATAACAATATTCATTCTTTTGCTCATTC
This sequence comes from Spirometra erinaceieuropaei, assembly GCA_902702965.1. Taxonomy (NCBI): domain Eukaryota; kingdom Metazoa; phylum Platyhelminthes; class Cestoda; order Diphyllobothriidea; family Diphyllobothriidae; genus Spirometra; species Spirometra erinaceieuropaei. The sequence continues at coordinate 420,617 of CACRXP010000020.1, read as the reverse complement.
GGTAAAAAATTACGTCTTCTTTTAATTTAATACTCGAAGGAGGGAAATAATTCGATTTTAAAGAGTTTCTAATTGTGAGACTTTTAAATACCGTGAAATGGCCGTTCATAAATCGTCATATCTCTGCATTTACCAATGTGGCTTGTAAAGTTAACAATATGGATCAAATTCACTGCTTAATTTTATGAACCCTATATGCTCCCCTTTATTACCGTAGAGAAGAGTGTTGTTTTCCGCATGCAGAAAATATACGGCTTATAGTTTGGAAACCCTGAATCCAAGTGTAACGGTAGAACGGGTTAAAAATTATTCGGGAATTGGAAAAGTTTTTGAAAACCGAATAATATCCTTCCTTTGACTATAAAATTGAAAGACGTAATTGTCTACTCAATGAGCAAAAGAATGAATATTGTTATGCATGTTTTCCATGAAATATAATTGAATCTTAAGGGCATCGAAAGTCAATGAAAAAATGCATGCTACTTACGTAGTTGTTTTTTACGGAGTATGGTTTTTAGATGTAGTCGGAAAGAAGTTTGTTCGAAAGCCGGCGTCCGGTGGTGACTGAATTATTATACAATTACGCCGCAGGATGAGTAGTTTTACAATCCTACTTAATTAATCTTTTCGAAACGAAAACGCATTTCGGAATTTCTGCTGAGATTTCATGAGTTAGCTTACTTCATTGTAGTTGTGGTGCAGTACCTACCATCAACTCGCGCAGCATCTTCTGTTCAAATAGGGTGTTGGCCACAACGACCCACTGCGGCCGCAAGATCTCCGCGAGGGTCTGGCCACCACCACCACCAGTAGTCACTTCGGCTTGGCCCTGTTCAGACACCAGACGTCGTCGCTTCTGACTGGTCAGTCTGGGTGTGTCCACATCATGGGCAGGCTCGTCTGAGAAGCGCTCGTACGGATCGACACCCAGCTCTTCCAGCACTTCAGGGGTCACATTGTCCAATCCCAGAGACAGACGTACGCCCATCAGGGGATCAGAGTCATCAAGCATGCGGGATACATCGTCCACCACTGCGTCCTCCAGTTCTCGTACCAGGCCACAGGCAATCGCTTCAGTGATCCACAAGCAGACGTTGAAGACAGAGGATGAGGGCTGTTTCTCGCAGAGACAGGCTCTGGAGAGGTCTCGCAGACACTTCTCCTGACGAGAGACAAATTTCAGCGAGACAAAGTTTCCTGTGAGCTGGGGGCAGCAGCTGTCGTCAGGCCGCTGGTTGCCGGACCCAGAAAAGACAAATGGTACAAGCGCCTCAAATGCGTGCACCGAGGGCCGCAACTGAACCTCAGGCAGGGGTTTACGCAGCAAGGGAACTCCATTGCTGACGTCCGGTCGTCTTTTTGTCCGCGTGGTGCCGCAGCGGCCCGCAGAGGCACGTTCAAGCCGCAGGGTACGCACCCAAAACGCCAACAACGACTGTGGGAGTACTTGGGCAGTCTGAAGGCAGGTACCAGTGGGACAAAAAAGACTGACTTAGAACAATAGTGGGTTTGATTGTGATCTATTTCAATTAACTTGATATCACATATTTGGCACAAAATACGAAAGTTATCAATAATCTAGTTGTTTCAAATTCACTCGGCAAAGTTCTAGAGGCGCGAGTAGGAATTATCTCCTAAAATGTTCGCCACATGAGCATTTTATATCGATCACAAGAGTCCGCGCAAGCATTTTTCTCCAGTGGGTTTGCTTTCGAGGGAAGGGCATTCTTGCACAACAGAGTGCCCCCAAGTACGGATCATGCTGAACCAAAACCGAAAGCAGGCTTGGTCACGGCACGCGTCAACCAGGCTGCACAGAGCCCACGCATCCCATAACTACTGCTGTGCATCGTGAGGTGTGGTGGTACGTTTGGGTGTGGGCTTTACCCCGCGAGAGTCACCGCGCCCAAGTCCATTGCCAGCTACTTGACAGGGCCAGGCAGTCTCGTGGTGCATGGGAGAGGGGAGACCAAGTGAGGTCAGAACAGGGGAACCCATTCCCACGCCAAGAGAGCGTGTTCCTCACAGTCAAGAAGACCGGAGGGGGGGAAGGGCTCAGGTGGATGGCACGGTCGAGCCCGCGCCTTGGCGCCCCACTCCACACCCCCCCCCCCTCTTGGTCGACACAGCCAATGACCAGGATTTGAACCAATAACAACCGTTGGGGAGGGCTGCAAGGCTCCCAAAATGCCCTACCTCTGCCAGCAACCGGGTCTGCCACCGCACACCCGAGATGTTGGCATCTGTTATGGCGCGCATCCCGATAACGCCAACCAAGATCCGATATGGCCTCCCCGTGTTGGTCCAGCGCATCTAGCACGTGGCCGATTTGGGAGATACTATCAAATCACCCAAGACTTCATAGATGGCAGCATCATTCGCGTATGCAAACGCAAGAAATATCGGCGACTCTGTGAAGGACATCAGGGAATTACCCCCTCCGTAGCATCAGGAGAAAAATAGTCGTCCGAGTCCCACTCAATAGTCCAAAGCTGCATCTAGAGCAAGGATGTCATTCCGACAGTCAATGTGGCTTTCGAAGGAACCGCGGAACCATCGACATGATATGAATTGTCTGTCAGATACAAGAGAAATGTCAATAAATGCGAACTAGCGTCTACGTCCCTCACGTGAAACTAACAAAGTCCTTAGACACAGTCAATCGCAACATAAAGATCGCGCCGGTTTAGACTTTTTGAATATCTTACGGTCACATTATAAAGCATTGATGTTTGTGTTACGAACAAAGTGCTCAAAGGAGTTTACTTTCGCTTTCTAAGGCTCTTACTGGTCACATAAAATCTGGTCGCCTGAAGTAACTTTGATTCAGAAAGTTGGGTCTGGAGAAAAAGCAATGAAACCACCGGCACATGCTACTTACAAGCGCAGTATTGGCTGCATTACTAATGGCCGCAATTTGCCCTGAATATTGCACTTTTGGCGCAAAAATTTCGTGCTCGGCGCCATGAGAAGTATAGTGGAAAATCAAACAGAGCAGAAGGACAGGAAATATCTCTTTTGAAAGCCAATTGGGACTAGTATCATGAAAAATTTAAATATAAATTCGAAAATGGCTTCAAATGACTTAGACGCACCAGGGGATATGATTTCGAAGAATCCAGCCCAGCGTCGTAAACAGCGAAGAAAGAATTGTCCGGCCTAAAATCAGAGATGGAAACAATTGAGGAGGAAATAATCCGCCGCATACAAAAGGGCGGGGTGAGCTGCTGTCCTTACCAAATTGCAGAGGGCATTTGTGCATGGTACCACCGATCGATGTCAAACAAGCCGATACGGACGATATGAGCAGTGGCTCGCCAAGTGATAGCTGTAAGCCCACTTGAGTGCAGACCTCGATTGGCTGTGTAGCTCGACGAGAGGGACTGAATAGCCTTCAGTTGGCTTACAAACGGAGTCTCGTTTGTGAACGAAGAGAGTGCTGCGAGTTTAGTGGAAAGACGCGGAGATGCCCCAAAGAAGTTCTGAAAGTATTCAAAGACTGCGATTTCAGATTTTTAAAGAACTCGCCTTTAGGAAAAACAAAGCGCCGAATGTAGTTGACTTTGGTATGGGGAAAAACTAACCCAAAATATGCCTACTAAAAATACATCAGTAAACATTATTTCCGCGATTAACATGGAACGTACGTCATACTCGTAGACAGTGTCCTTTGTGACGGAATGAGTGTGTTCGATGCGATTCCGAAAGCCTAATTGAAACAGGGTACATGTAGGCCTAAAATATATCAGAGCAGACGAGGAGAATCAGGAGAGCCGGGAAAATATGTTGTTGTGGCCGGCAATGACAAAAAAATAAAAGACGCACACCGTCGGGCCGGGAGGAGCCGTATCCTCTTTGGACTCCTTCCTCCTCCTGGAGGACTTCTTTGGGGCTTGCCATCCAACCCAGAGGTAGCAGCAATACCTTGGGTCGTCAGAAGGCTCTACAAATGCGCAGCTAACGACGGCGCAGTGTAGACTTGGGTTTTGAAAAGTGTAGCTGAAGAAAATCGGGGGGGGGGCGCAATGAAGGATGGTTAAGAAGAAAAAAAAGTAGGCAAGAGCACAGAGCGAAAACCATCACGTGCGTAAGAATAAAAAAGCAAACCTACATGAGTTTTAAATCGGTCAGACGCCATATTTGCCAGCCGCCAAAACTGAAGCCAACAACGAGGCTTTTGATTGGTCGAATGTTTTGTAGAAGGGTGACAGTAACAGACTCTGAGAGAGGAAACGCGAAATACGAAGGGTCAGAGAAAAAAGCTACTTGCAGATATCAATGCAACAAACTGGTTCGGAAGCACGGCATTCAATGACTTACGGGATGGGATTTTAATGGCCACTTTTTCGTTTGGCAATTGATAATAGAAGCGATCCCAGGAAACGGCGGAATCTTGAGTGAGGGAGGGATGGATAAACATGCACGAAATATATAACGTGTAAAGGATATTCCTTTTGAATGAATGAAAAGAAGTAGTGGTTAATCTGTAGAAGATCATAAAAGTCCAGAAATCGAAAAGCAGTTGATAGGACTATATTCGTAGGAGATAAGTTGTTGTCATATACAGACACAACTGTATAGAACGAGAAATCAAAGTTTTAATGTTCACGGCCGCTTCTGCAAATAGAGATCTGTACGCGAGAGAAGAGCGACTAACCAAAGGAAGTGAAAGCCGCATACGAAGTGAATTTTCACACTTTTACACCACAATACTTAGGTCAAGCGGTCAGGGTGATGATCTGAAGCTACGATACAACGACTCCACTTCTTAGTTAAAAATATACTAACCGGAGATTTATAATTTCCTCCAAAATTATCAATCGAACACGATACTCGGATTACCCCATTCGACCCTGGGTTCCAGGCAAATGTCAGCGTCTAACAGTCTGAACTTCAACGCCCCCACGACGTGATGTTAGCCATTTATAAGCAGTAGATGAAGTCGAGACAACTGGAGATAAAGAAGACATCACTGTGTCACCGGAACAGTTGGGGGCCGTTTCGCCCGCAGTAGGAGAATTATCACAAGCCAATTTGTGCAGTTTGTGGAACTCATCTCTTCGGGGCGCCGCTGTTAAAGTATGCGTATGCCACCACCTGTTATAAGCAGGTTATGAAGGCCCTCGAGCGGTTCGCAGACAAATGAAAGAGCATGCTGCAGCGGATTTTTGAAATTATTATACCACAAATTTCCTGTAGGTTACGATGAGAAAAAATGAAGAGAACGGCTACCGTTTCCCGCTGCTGAAGCTAAACGTTTGTGGCCACCTGCCACATTGTGGATTTTGACACACTGCCCAAAACTGTACCTAAAAGGACAATATCTGAGGGCGTTTATAGGCCAGTGTTCTTCTGTTCCTCCAAGGGAGGTGCAGCCGGAAAACTTCCGGATGAGAGGACATGAAATGTCATAAAGTTAGAAAGTGTTGAAGACGGTTGGACGCGTTAATGCAAGGGCAAGGGTTGAACGTTGCACAGTGACAGTGGTAAAGTCTTCATACGTAGTATAGTCTAAGTCCTGAAGATCAAGTGACTTCCACTGAGCAATCTGGTATGGCCTATCGCTAAATTTGAAGTGTCAAATGACCCAGTGATGCCGTGTTCAAGCAACGGCTTCATGAGGATCAGAGGATAACAGCTGATGACGGTCAATGAGCCAGAAATTACCACTCCAATGTCTGGGCATTTGTCATGGAAGATTTCCCAGTCTACCGTACCTTAGGCCTTCATGGTACAAGGAAATATAAAAGTGAAATACAACGAACTCTCAGATCGCACTCTCAGGAAAATAAGTTGATCGCGACAGGAGTAATTTGGTCCAACTGATTTTCAAAGCCCCGAGGGAAGTCATGATTTCAACCTCAACGGGATGCAGAAAACTCCACATGCGATCATGTGGTGAATAAGACTAGAAGCCCCGAAGGGAAGTCAGAAAGCAAATCGAGTTTCCACAGGCAAATGATGTTTTGGATTGCTTTCTTTTGATTTAGACGACGGATTCCTTAACGTACTCATGATTCCAGTATCCGATCACGCTAAAATCAATCCGAATTCTTTCACACCCTTCTAGACTTCGGTGTTAAAACTCAAGATATTCGTTGAATGGTAGAATAAACACGGTCATCATAGTACTGTCATAAAATGTCAACCTAGACCGTTGGAGAAACAGGTCTGACTACCAGAGGTAAACATAATTATCTACCGATAATTCCCAGCATCAGATGAATAAGACGTCCCCGATCTAGGTACAGTGCGTGATCGATCTCATGAAAAGTTGGCCAAAATTCTGAAATGTGTTTTCGATTAGAAAGGATTATTTAGGTCGGGTTGTTATACTGATTATCATGCAGCGTAACCCTATAACATTTCACTCGCCAGGATGTCGTCTTTTGGATGCACTCCTTTCTGACCTGCAGAAACCACGCTCGGTAAAAAATGACTATTTAAGTAGCACGCATTTTTCCTATTGATTTTCGATGGTCTTATAAATTCAAATATATTTTACAGAAAACATGCACAAAAAATGTGTTCTTTTGCTTATTTAGTAGGAAATCACATTTTCTTTATATTTTATGCCCGAAGAAAGTGTATATTTAGGTTTTAAAAAAGTTTTCAATTATGAGATTTTTAAGAACGTGCGATGTCTATTCGTGCAAGATCGCACATGTGCGTTTACTAATGCTCCTCATGAAATGAACAACACAACCAGGATCCATTGCAAAATTTCATAAACTTTGTGGTATCTTCTTAAGACCATAGAGGAATGTATGATTTTCTTACGCGAAATGCATGCACCTTGTAGACTGAAATTGCTAAACGCTGATGCGATGGCAGATCAGGCTGAAAATTATTCGGGAATTGGGAAACTTGTTTAAAACCTAAATATACACTTTCTTCGGGTATAAAATATAAAGACAATGTAATTTCGTTCCAAATGAGCAAAAGAAAGCATATTTTGTGCAAGTTTTTTACAAAATAAAATTAAATTTATAAGACCACCGATAATCAATAGGAAAAATGCGTGCTACTTAAGTAGTCGTTTTGTACCGAGCATGGTTTCTGTAGGTCAACAAGAAGTGCATTCAAAAGCCAACATCCTGGCGAGTCCGAAATGTTATAGGGTTATGCTGCATGATAGGCCATATAACAACCCTACTTAAGTAATCCTTCTTAATCGGAAACGCATTCCAAAATTTTGGCCAACATTTCATGAGATCGGTCACGCACTGTATTTCTGAATTCCTTGGACAATAAGCATCAAGTCGCCATGATACAATCCTTTCCTCTGAGGTCGCAGAAGAAAGGGGGCAGAACGCTTTTTGCCGAGCGATTTGAACCAACGGCATTTGCCTTCCATAACCTCCCGCGAGAAGTGAAAATCCACAATGTGGAAACCATGTACTTTTAATGTCGTTTTGTATTTTTAAACTCTTATAAACCACCCCCCCCCCAAATTGTTATAAACACTTCTCACACAGTTATACAGCATAATTCTTTTATATTCTCTTGGGTGCTAGATAATATTCGTTGAATTTATGCACGCAGACACACTGTTTATGTCACGCACAAATACATGTATGGAAGCGAATATACGAATATACGCAGCGAGTATGCGAAGCGAATATACACAGTGTACATCATTGAGGAGTTTTATTCATTACGTAATACAGTTTAAAGCACACTGTAACAATACATATTTTAACGAAAATAATAAGATATTCACTGTACTATACAGTGGCAGACTCGTTTCACTCATTTACTCAGTTATATTAAATATATGAACCCCGATTATTCCTTTAATATCACAGGGTACTCCAAAAATCAGACATAGTTTCACCACCTAATAACGTGAACAACTTTTGTTCAAACTTTAGAAGTATGTCTAGGATTCAATACACTTTAAGAAGACCTATTTTTCGGATGTTTCCTTTTTCAGGATTAGATATGCCGTTTACTGCAACAGAAAATGCGTCTCTTGTATTGAAGTGCACCCAAACTCGTGCAATTGTGAATGCGCCAAATGCAAATTACCGCCTCATATGATTTTTTCCCGGAAATATATAGAATAAAACTTGCTATGTGCACAATTAGCCTTTTTATGTTCCATTTCTCTTCACTAACTACTCGCTCCCTCATGGACATCTCGAATGGCACTAAATTTCTAGGGGCGTCCTGTAGCATAACAAGCACGTTGATTTTGAAAGAGCGAGACGCGATGTTGGGTAGCACAAAACGCGACGTGATGCTACTCTCCTTCGCCAAGCCAATCGGCGCCCAAGAAAATTAGCCGCGTGTTTTGATTTAGTAGCTTCTGAGCCATCCGCCAACGGCGTCCCCTGCAAACCAACTGAGAAAGCATGAACCAGAAATACGAAGGCCAATTGTCCGCAGAGATCAACGAGCCGGCGAAAAGTCAGCGATATATACTTAGATATGCCTACACATAGGCCCCGAAAGCCGAAGCGCGATATAGCGAGGAGCTACTGCACACTTATCTGTCTGAACCCCAGGAAGGAATACGAGTGTCGTCTTGAAGTCCACGCAGGCGGTCACCAATCAACAATCGGTTAAGAACATTCACAGCAGTCAATAGAAGCGAAGAGACGAGTCCCAGCAAGCAGTCTTGAAGAAGGAGACACGATCATTGGGACAAGAGCTTCATTTGCCGGACGTTTCGGATTCCTGCTCGAACCCATCATCAGACACAAAAGCAGATACGGATGGTCCATACACATATGCATCTGCTTTTGTATCTGATGATGGGTTCGAGCAGGAATCGGAAAGATCAGGCTAATAAAGCTCCTGTCCCAGCGATTGTGTCTCCTTCTTCAATTCACAGCAGCGAGGACGCGGACATAAGACAGGCATGACGCAGTTTTCCGAGGTCTATCGGGTGATCATGGGTGGATAGTTACTCGGATGGATCGACAGTTGCATTAAGGAACTGGCGGCACGCAGTGGTCCCACCAGCCTGATTCATCCGGCGCTCAATTCTCGGCTGAGGTTAGACAAAACTACACTGAGCAGCAATCACGCCAAGAAATCCACCTCCGATGACGAGCTGAACAGATGAAGATGGTCAATGTGCATGTTCCCATCTGGAAAACCCTTGTGTTCAATCTATCAAGGTGGAACAAAAGTTCATCCTGTTTCTATTGTATAGAAAAATGGTCAAAAAAAATTAGTGCTCACATACATATTTGGTCGTTAATACAGTGCGTGATCGATCTCATGAAATGTTGGCCAAAATTCTGAAATGCGTTTTCGGTTGAGAAGGGTAACTTAAGCGCGATTTTAATACTGATTATCTTGCAACGTAATCCTATAATATTTCGGACTCGGTAAGATGTTAGCTTTTGAATGCACTGCTTTTCAAGCTCCCGTAAAAACCGTACTCGGTAAAAAGATGAATGCTTAGATAGCATGCATTTTTCACACTGGTTTTCGATGGTCTCGCAAATTCAAATATATTTTATAGAAAGCACAAACAAGAATATGTTTTCTTTCAGTCGTTTGATAGAGAATCCCGTAATCTTTATTTTTTATACTCGAATAGGGCGTATAATCAGGCTTTAAAAAATTTTTTTAATTCCTGAATAAGTTGGAGTCTAATCAGCCGTTGCATTGGCGCATAGTGATTTCAGTCTACAGGCCGCATGAGTTGCGCGTAAAGAAAATCACATATTCTTCTATGCCTTTAAAAAGATACCATATAGAGTCCATAAAATTTTACAATGGATGCGGACCATGTTGTGCATTTCACGAGGAGCAGTGGTAAATGGAGAGGTACGATGAAGTATGAATGTACATTGCACGGTCTTAAAAATCTCGAGTATAAAAAATAAAGATGACGTGATTCTCTTTCAAACGACTGAAAGAAAGCATATTTTGTCCGTGCTTTCTATAAAATATTATTTGAATTTTCGAGACCATCGAAAATCCGTGTGAAAAATGCATGCTACCTAAGCATTCATCTTTTTACCGAGTACGGTTTTTACAAGAGATTGAAAAACAGTCCATTCAAAAGCTAACATCCTACTGAGTCTGAAATATTATAGGATTATATCGCAAGATAATCAGTATTAGAACCGCGCTAATCGAAAACGCATTTCAGAATTTCAGCCAACATTTCATGAGATTGGTCACGCACTGTACATCTTCCAGTATTTTTGTACAAGGCTAATCCACTCAACAATGAGTCTAGCGATGCCTCGATTAAGTACGACTACGAGCATCAAATGTGTTTAAAAATTCTCATTTCGTACGCTTAGAGTGGGACCAACTTTCGTTCCAACCTGGCAGCTCGGTCACGGGAGGAAAGTCAGCCTGTCAGTCACTGCGCTCAAGCCTATCTCCAGTCGTAGGTTTGGGGCTGTGCTGGTCCCTCTTGCTATAATTCAGCACAATATTGCTCCTCAAGAGTAATGGCGGTCAAAGTCCTATTCGACGAATGAGTAGTCATAACTCCTCCCGTTGGTCACGCCAGCCAACGTCGTCGAAACTAGATGACTGTGCTGCTGTCAGTCGGTGCGGCAAAAAACACCACGACGGCGAAGTTCTCCAGCAATCGACTTGGGAGAGCGTATTCACCTCAGTTACAGGCAGTTCCGCTCAACACCACACAATGCTAGGCTAAGATTCATCATCCGCCCCAATCACTGTGGCATCTGGTCACCTGTGGCCAGTCCGTGCTGGGACAATAAGCGATCTTCGGACGCTAACATGTGAATTTGGCGCTAAGGGTCGTGTGACGTGGGTGACCGACGGGTCAGCCCACTTACACATAAATAGACATACACTTCCTAAAAAAACGAAATCCTCCCTCAGCATGACAGATCTGATGGTTGGAAGGGAGAGAAAAAAACGAGGCAGGTATGCTGGAGCAAAATAGACAAGGTTAAGTCAGCAGACAAGTTGAGCCCAGAACCTACCGTTCAAATGCATAAGGGTGTGTTCCAAAGCAGGGGAGAAGGGAGAGACGCGCTGGTCATCGGCGAGGAGCTTTCGACTCTGTGCAAGAGCGCTGGCGACCGCTGGCTCGGCGCGAAAATTGAGACGGACCTTATCGACTGGCCAGTCGAGGCAGAGGTCTGCAGAAAATTAGAAGGACTTAGAGGTCAGAGCATGCACGGCAGTGAAAAGGGCCGGTTGGCTTAATCGCTAGTCTCCACCGCCACCAGTAACTACGGATCAAATGTGCCAATGAACGGCCTGATCAGCGTGGCAATCCAACATGGGAACCTAAAGAAAACTGTCAGAAAAGGGGCAAATCTGACACATCGAAGGAAGTGACACGGAAAAGCCCGTTAGGGCTGAGGATATGCAAGTTGAACAACTGTTTGTTGAAAGCCAACTTAGTCTGCAAAATTTTTCGCCACCCGAGGAGTAAGCCTTGTCCATCTTTCAATAAAAACATTCCTATATCCACAATCATGCAAAAAAACTGTCTGAACTAAAGCCAGTAAATGATTCACGTATACCTAAAGATGAAACCATGTCGGGACCAGGAACAGCAATTAGCGGCGCATGTTAAAACGTCCCGACTGTGAATCCAGCGAAAGGTAGATCGTCACACTTGAAGACTTTCACCGCGTGTCTCTGGAATTGGACGTAGTACCGGTGAATAGCACGTGAATTACTTCATAGTGATGGCAGACTTGAGCTGCATCCACGGCACTCTCTCTCTATCTTCTCCCACTCACCTTCGTTCGCTGGCAAGACAATGTCAAGACGACTGCGCGGATGACCGCGACGTAAAGTAAAACGCCATTAGAGGAGCATCCGTACAGTACACCTGTATAAGTGTAGCATCGGCCTTCTTGATTTTGTCGCCAAGTTTTCTGCGGCTGCCCGTTTGGATTGGCGTCGATTGTGTTGCGATGTGCGAAGACAATCAGCCCCGCAATTGGAAATGGTATGGTTATGTGAACCTGTACTACCAGCTTCGAGGCAATTTAGGTTTCTGCCAGTGTAGGCGTCAGTTCACTCATACATCAAGACTACCCGTCGGTGGCCATGTTGCACGACAAGATACCATAAATGTTTCAAGATAGTCAGGGGTACTATGGGAGAACAGGTACGAAGGTGAGGATTAGCTACGCGGGCAGTCTCAGCTGACCTACGGGCCAAACATACGCATAGGCAACCGCGTTCACTGTTTTTAAAGGAACCTGATCCGTCACGTTTTCTCATTGTTCGACAGATTTTTTACTTAACTCCGTATATATTTAGTCATTTGTCGAAACTTTCGTTTGGCTGGACACAGAAGTGGTATTGAAAAGATAAAAATGTCACGAGAGAATGAAGTTGGTCCAACGCGAATCCGTCGTCTAGTTTCCTCACCATAGACGATTAAACATGATTTTAAGCCATCAAACCGTGTCAAATGTTTAGACTTGACAGGTTACCAGCTGACCAACTATTCTCCGGCAGCAATGACCCCTTCTTAATGTGGTTCTTGTGGCCACTCTATTCGTTGAGACCTGAAACCGTACATGTATGGTGAGCGTAGACGTCGACTTTGAGTGAGGAGAGGAGACAAGGTGAGTGCTGCGAAAGTCACAACTGCATCCACGCGATGATAGTCTTCGTTGCAAGCCACGGACGGACTATCAAATATACGGTATTGTTGGCGGCCGAGTTACGTTATTTTAAACGGATTTTCCCCCAGATTGACGGAACATAACGGTTATAGGCGTAGGACAAGTGTCCTTGCACTATACAGGTCCTCATCCTATCTGCCATTTCGTTAAGGAGGGAACGGAAGCATATACCAAAGTAAAAGTGAGCTCTGGGTCTTCTACAGGGTCAACTACCGGAATAGGTGACTAGATTGAGGTTTACTCTTAGGCAAAATCACACCAGGTGAAAACCGCCGCAAATGGGGTGTGGGAGCGTCAAGACACTTACCAATCAAAGCGACCAGACCATGTTCAAAGGCGATTGCCAAGACACCGGCGAACACGGTTTCCGAGAAAGCCCCAAGAATACCACTGAGGGGCACACTGGACTGACTGGAGTCGGGAGAAACTGGGCCCAGCATGACCGCCTTGCCGTGTAGGGAGATGGTGCGTCCGCGAGAGGGTGTGCGCAAATCTGGCAGGAAACACAGCAGGGACCGTGAGACGGTCTTGGAAGTCAAGAGGACAGCAAGGCCTTGAGTGGTTCCTTTGCCAGCTTTGCCTACGCTGGCAGTGTAGGGAAATGGGAGCAGGAGGGTGTCAACAATACGCCAGTTGGCCGGCTGACAGTCGTCCAGGGGAAAGGCTACAGTCGGCAGGTCCGACACAGGTGACCAATCGAAAGAGGTCGAAAAGTTGACAGTGAAACCGCCTAGGTAGCAACGCAGACGACGTGATGACCACATACAGACGGCTGAACCGGTACTGTTGAAAGCGAAGCGCGGCGAGATGGAGGCGGAGCCGGCGGAACCGAGGAACACTTCCGATTGGCTGGCCGGTGTCCCCTGGCTGCTGGCGGCTCTGCTACCAGGGCAGTAGAGCAGCTGGTCATCCAGCTCACTGCCCCAAACTTTCTCAACTGGCTGCATTGTCGGAACGGCTGAAAAGGAGACGCAGGATAGACACTAGGTCGACTTCATTATGACAAGGGTAGGCTGCTGTTAGCTAACAAATATAAATCCATGTGGAGGGGCTCGATAGCGAAGATGCTCAAACACCAGGAAGAGCTGTGTTGGCAAATACCAGGAGAATTACAATAACTAATGCTAATGTACTTACCACCGTAAAAAAACCATGGTCAAAATCTGGACAGGGAAAAGCAGATATCACATTAGTGAGATTAAGGTTGTGCTATTCTTGCAATAGGACCCTACGAAGTCATCTAGGATCGGAAATATTCAATCATTTCGAAGTCATAATTATCTGGTCTTGACTGTGAAAGGGGATGTAGCCTGTTTTATCGTGATGTTCCGCGGCAGGGCTCTCGAGACGGTCACAGAGTCTTGACAAATTTAAAAAAACACGAAAGACCGGAATGGTCACTTTTGGCTTAGTTAACATTGACTGCAGTCATAACAAACTTAAGAACCCGGATGGCTGATGTCTGAACCACCAGACTCATAACGGCAAATAGTGTTAAAAGGAGACATTTCAGTCTCCTTGTCTTGTTACTGTTTGCTAGTGGGCGACAGTCTATGATGGCTCAGATCACGGCTCCAAGACAGTGAAATCCTACCAGTGAATGCCACTCGTAGATGACATTGAAAAACTTCCTCGCTTGCCCAGAAACTCCCACAGTCCTAAGCCTAAATTGAATACAGGACACTTAAAATGGCCCTGTCATGACAGTGGCAATACGAGGAGTCCACCGCGTACAAGTCCACAATTGGCGGAAAAAGAAACCGCCAGACAGGCCTACAGTAAGGCTGACGGAAAATTCACAAGCACGGGATGCTCCTGTCTCCAATTTCGGATAGGTAAAATTCGCCCTACCATGTCATTGCAAGATTGCTTAAGCCGCTCGAAAGTTATCTGTACCCTTTGAGCTTGTCAGCTCTATCAAGAAGGTTGGTGTTGGCGGACAGATTATGATGTGTATCAACGTGCACGTATTGGAAACAGAAAACTACCTCTGGGACGTTAATCGAGAAACGAACTACTAAGTAGGCATGGAAGTGGAGATCCTAAAAGAACTACTTACACGTCGCACACAAAATGTCGAGTTTCTCTACAATGGCCGGCCGTGCAGGCAAATAGACGGTGTGGAGATGGACTCATTGCTTGAGCCGTTTCTTGCAAAAGCTTTTATAGGCACGGTCAAGAAAACCAGTTTGTGGGAACCAGACCGCCAACATCGACGCCCTACTTTGCTTAAGCGTTCTGCAAAGCCTGAGGCGGATAACCAAATCGCATTTCTCTATGTCCTCCTGCATAGACAAGGGGACGAATTTATCCAGTGTATGGTAATCCGGAAGAAAACCTAGACGGGACAATGCATTAATTTTCACAGTTCCACCCCCCACCCCCCCAAAAAAAATCTAAAAACAACTTGGCGCAGGCTAGTTTGGCGCGTCTGCTCTTCTGAAACTGTTGAGGTAGAGAGCTGGCAGTTGAGGAACATACTTAGCAAAAAACGGGCACCCAGGGAGATTTATTCTATGGAATATTAGGGTGCGTACCGCAAAGCCTACCACGGCAACTGCCGAAAAGAAAGACATGTTTATAAAACTGTCCTTCTTAGGGGACGCAGCAAGCAAACTAGTAATATGGCGTCCAAAGACAGTGATCACCAGCGCTTCCCCAGAGGCGAATTTACGTGTACAGTTCACAAACTTTCCCCCGTTGTGCTTAGCAGATAAAGACCGACTACTGTTGCAGGCTACACATTCACCTGCTCCTGTGGAGCGATATATTGGCCATACAACAAAACGCCTGGAAAAAAGGGAACGAGGACAAATACCGACCTGGCTAGATGGAAGTGAAAACAGATCGATTTCCAGTTCCATTCTCTCACATCTAGTCGAAACGCATCACTGAATCGATGCCAAAGAAGCTTTTCCGGTTGTCTACCGGACACCAGTAAACTCCTCTTAAAGCCTAAGTCAACGGGTCCCAGCAACAACCGGGGCAGTTGCAATACGGCTAGCGAATCCAGACCTGTGTTGTAAGAAGACGTTGGTACAGGGGCTCTTTCTCCCGTGGTCAACGTGGTGATCGCAAGTCGTCCCAACTCCCTGATGACAGTGATGTGCACTCCGCCTACTCGACCTACAAAC
>CACRXP010000020.1:347728-364856 GCA_902702965.1 Spirometra erinaceieuropaei | reverse complement strand
GGGTCTTGTTGAGCAAAATGCTCTTTTGTTTTGAGGACAATCCGTTGGACAAAAGTGTAACTTAATACCCGTCTCTAGGCAACACGTTGCTTTCATGCACTTGAATTTCTTGTCACTCAAAAAGTGTACGGGTTTTTGAACACCGCACAATTCCTTTTCCTTTTCCTGTGCCGTTTTAAGGGTCTCACAGGTCGACCTGTTCCGGTGGAATCGTACGTAGTTGCAACCCGGGAACATACGCGAGTCGCGTTAAAATCCTAGTAATTGAGGAGCACAAAATTCTTGAGGTTAAACATTTTTATTCACATTCAACCAAGAGAGTTGCAAAAAGATCGATTTGGCAACTTACGTGCATTATTTTGATTGGATGCGCATTCGGGAAGGTCATTCCTGATAATGTGGGCTGGTAACTACCAGTTTATCTCTTGCTAGATTTAGTATTAAACCGACTACAATGTGACGCCTTCAAATCGATTCATTTAACTTATCTAGTGACTTGGGTTGGATCGGCTGGCCAATCACGATACAACAGACTAAAATTTTCCCTAGCGAAATTCATGCCTAAAATGTATAAGAACATCAAACGGGCTCGTTTTCGTAGATAGACTTGTGCCAGTCAGGCGACTTTTTTTCCTGTCCTATTCGTCTTTCCACAATTCAGGCACTTCGGACGATTTTGGTGCCAAAATGTCATCGCTAATTAGCAAAAAACGGACCAAATGAGCACCCCGTCCTGACCTATTTGATCAACTCTCACTAGACCGTTTGTTCTGGACATCTATAAATACCCCAGATGCAATTGAATTTTACGCGATAGCAATTAGGTGTCTTTGCATACCAGCTCATGGGTTTGCTCAAAAAACGGTTGATAAAGAATCGTTTCGCCAAAAAGATCGTCAGAGTATTTTCTTCTGCCTTTCGAACTCTATCATAAAAACGCAGGAATGCTGCAATCAGATATGCTTATTTCCCAATCGCTGATTGAATGCGTCTGATCTACGCACATCATGTTAATGTGGCGCTTACTAATCAGGCTACGGCACATGCTCGTTCCGTTGCCTCTTGTCTTTTTTGGTATTCCATTGTCATTATGGGCTCATATTCGCCGCAGGTTTGACAAAGGGGATACAATTTGGGCGTCTGAAGAAACTTTCTCAGATCCCCTTAATGCCGTTGTTTCCTCGTCTACTGACTGCAACTGTTGTGCCCACGCGCAAGAGATGCGCTGAACCACCAACGGGGGAGGGACAAGATTAGGCGACGGCAAACGTTATGTAGGCTGCACAAACATACCAAATGCCACGCATGGAGAGTACGGTGGCACGCCTAGGCGAAGACTCAAGCCGCGCCGTCCATCTGCATACAATCCTCGCATCAGATGGCCGACCGGCCTAGATAATAGATTGGTGTCTGAGAGAGGGAAGAGGAAGGGAAGCCGACTCTGGGCACTCCGTCCCACGGCATTATAAAAGATCTAATGCGGTTTAAAATTATCGTGTTTTGTCGCAATCTCAGGCCTGAAAAGTTGCAAACTGACGGACTAACTCGGTTCTCTCAGGAGGGAGAGTCAGGCTTCTTGTTTAGCCTCTACGGCACTCCCGCTCAGTTGGGATCTGAGCCGCTGCTTCGTTGTTTTGTGTGAAGACCTGGTTCTTTGCCCGCCGACCGACCGTGTGTTGCGCGCGCAGACGGGCTGTTTAGATTTGACGTCCATTGCTCCTGATCCAACCCCCGATCTTCTTGACTTTATCTTGATACCGGGCTTCGGTGGGGGAGGAGGAGGTAGTGCGATAGATTATGTGCAAGTCAGCCAGGGTCAAAAAGTAATTCTCACGCAACCCACCGTCCCTGCAACTACCCTGTCGTAGGGCACACGGTGGGCATGTTCGTTCGCAATGGTTTAACATTTGTTCCTCAAACTGTGCTTTTTAAAGCCCTCTCAAGGCGAGGTCTAAAATAATAAATTTTGTCCATCACAATCGAAAAGATCCCTCTCCATGTCGGAGAATACGCAGCAGTGATTTGCGCGTGTAGTTGCCTATAATGAAACAGGACTTTCCAGCATTCATTTCTCCTGAAATGTTCCGATCACGGGCAGAATCAGAGTGAAAGGAGATGGTCGCGAATGCGGTGACTGACAAGGCCAACCAGCCCGTCTTCGCGTTCCACACGCCACCCGGCCTCTGATTCCGCATGCGGGAGGCTTTATGTTAGGAGGTCCTTGATCTCACGTGGGCCAGCGTGCATTAAACCTCACATTAGGATGGGCTCACCGCAGCCTGACCTTTAGTCATGACTAGAACCGAGTTATCTCACTGGTTGGCAACCTTCCAAGCCGAAATCGTTAGTGAGCCGTGATAGTCCAAAAACGCGACTGACTAATTATACGAGGCAAATTAAACGCTTAAGAAAAGCTGAAACGGTTGAAATAAGGACCCCCATACTACCTGTGACCTGCGCTAAATTCCAGCGGGGTATACCCATTCCCGTTCCCCAACCTTAACCCTAACAGTAACCCTAACTCTCTATGAATTTGACGCAGTGCATGTTCCGTCCCCCAACATTGAAGCAATCTTTCCCTCTGATCCCTCTTAAATATCAATAGCAAATACGAGTAAAAGCAATGCGAGATGAGGCTGGGTCCGGTGATTGAAGGGTCTGGTCTCCATCTAGGGTGGCGACTTTAAGTTGCACATATCAACTTCGGTATATGTCGCTGTTGGAAATAAACCTATTTGATGTGCTTGTTGCTACCTTCACACACTCTCGATTCTCTTTCGTTCCCTGCTAAAATTCCGTATTTTATTTTCTGTTGACTAAAGTATGCTCATCTTCTTAAACGGTCCTACCTTAATTTGCGGATTTCTCCCTCTCTGACCACTGAAGGTATAATATATGACACAACTGTTTATGTCATTCTGTTATTTATAAAGTCGGGCACCTCTGTCCTAACACCTCCCTGCTATTTCATCATCATCAGTACTTTGGAAAATTACAAATTGCAGTTTCCACGAATCTGCCCGCCGTTCAATTATTTGCTCTGTTAATCGCAGCCACGTATGGGTAAACTATCTGAGATTTTTGATTCGCTTTTCGGCCTTAAGAAAATTCTGTGCTGCCGGACATCTCGAAATAGTTTTCTTCTTTTATTGCTGCATTTTTACGATGAGACGTCCCCTCTTAAAACTATCTCATTTCGGTTTTTTATTGTGATTCTTTCCCGCCTTCAAAACTAATTTTCCTGATTTCAGTCTGTCAAGGAAACTCTGCGACTTTGTCCAGAATCTGCAGCTCGTTTTTAGTTACGAAGCCGCCCTTTCATCTCACCCCTCCTCAGATTACAAAGTTTTAGCCCCATAGGGGACTTCATAGTAATCACTAGTGTGGAGGACTCTACCATTGGTCTATGTGTTAAATGTCAACTTGTATTCCATGTTTTCAAGAATTGTTCACATTACCTGCCAGCATGCTTATCTGAGAAGTGGGTTCTGCTGAAATGTCAAATGACTGTTTAATACACCTTCAGTGAGGACTGCTCTCCCGATGTTGCGCTTCGTAAGCTTCCATCTGACTAACATGCATTCTTTAGGTGTTTGTGTATAGCCCCGCCATGGATCCTCGAGTGGTCTCTTAAAACATGGTGCCGTTTGAAGAGATCCGTAACTTCAATTTCCATATTCGGGTTTTGCAGTCTGTTCTTAGTTCGGGGCTCCCGCCTTTGCTCCATCCTGCATTCATTTCCTTCTTTTTAATATCCCGTTTCTCGTACTTCTTGGTCTATATCCGGCGGCTTAAGCACATTAACATTCCATAGTCTTTTATTGGTTTGGTTTTTATTTCCTAATTTTTACCATCTCTCGGTAGCCGAAATTCTGAAATGAGTTTTCGATTCGAAAAAATTAATTAAGTAGGGTGGTAAGATTAATCAACGTGCAGCATGGTATTACGATAATTCAGCTACTTTAGAATGCCAGTTTTTGAACGAACTTCTTTTCGGCCGCCTGCAAAAACTCTGTAAAAAATGACTGCTGATGTAGTATGGATTTTGTTGTTGGCTTTCGACGCACTTATAAATTCAAATATATTTCATTGAAAACATATATGAAAAATTCATTCCCTTACTCATTTGGTAAATACGTACGTCTTCTTCAAAATCTGTACTTTAAAAAAGAGTATAACTCGGTTTTTAAAAAGTTTTTAATTGTGAGATTTTTTGAGACCCCAGTATGCCCGTTCATAAGGCATCGTGTCTCTGAATTTACTAATGTTGCTTGTTATGTTTACAATTTGGTTCAAATCCACTGCCAAATTTAATGAACTCCTATATGATCTCCTCTTAGTGGCGTATAGAAATGTATAATTTTCCGCACATGAAAAACATACAGCTTTTAATTTGGAAACCCTGAATGCAAGAGTAACAGCAGGTCGGGTTGTAAATTATCTGGGAATTGGAAAAGTTATTTAAAACCGAAATACATCCTTTCTTCATGTAAAAAAAATTTGAAAACGTAGTTCTATACTAAATGAGTAGAGGAATGAACTTTTTTATATATGCTTTCTACGAAATATATTTGAATTAACAAGGGCATCGAAAATCGACGAGAAACCTCAAACTACTTAAGTAGTCGTTTTTACAGAACGTACTTTTCGCAGGAGGCTGAAAAGAACTTCTTTTGAAAGCTGGCATCCTAAAGTAACCGAACAATCGTAAAACCATGCTGCGTAGTGATTAATATTATCACTTTACTTAATTAATCCTTGCGGATCGTAAACGCATTTCAAAATTTCGGTTAACATTTCATGAGTGGGCACATCTATTATGTATAAATTTCTTACTTTCCATTCTTACTTGGTGTCAACATTCGTCAGGATATATAGACCCAGTAGTACAGTTCTGCCCGTTATGCCCAAGTAGAGCAGCTTCCAATTAGGACAGGCCGAAGCAAAAAATGACCCTCCACAACCAAAAGGCCGTTTGCGTAAGATGGGGACGACCCGAAACCCCGATAGTTGGGTTACCGTAGCCACTCCTGACAGTGGAGGTAAATCCGTTTCCTATCAGCCATAGTCTACCCCTCCCAATCGGTTTTTTGTTTAGAAAAAATTGCGCACTTTATAAAATGCCTTACGCAGGACCGCAATATTCTACTCTCCCCTTCACTTATGCTCAACATCTAACTGGAATTTTGTATTTCTCATTGTTTTAGTCTAATGTTTCATGAAGGTGCTTTGTCGAAATTCTTAAAGCATTCTGCGTTTTCCTCAAAAGGCGACTGAAGAGAGCTAATGCATTCCTTTGTTGTCAGGTACCTAAAGTATTTTAAAACAAAAATAAATATTCTGTTGACCTCTGCACTTCAACCCTGATCACAGATGGTGTCAGATTTTCTTAAAAGAATTAATTAGTCTCAATTTTTCATAAAAAGTCTTTCAAGACAATAAAATGAGTCAGATTTTTACCTTAAGAAACGTTCGCTCAGTTTGATAATTGTTCCTTCTTCCGAAAGTTTATTTACTTCATTAAAATTGCCAGCATTGACGTTGGGACCTTGGACTGATACCCATTCATTGATTAATCGCGGTAAGAGTAAATTACCGGCTCAAAATTTGCTTTGCTTCAATCGTAACTTATTGTGCATCGATGGTCCTACGTTTATCTGGTAATAGACGTGCCAGGAGAACTTCTCAGGCCATGTTCACCGGTGAATATTTGGACACAGCAGCGCCAAAGTGCCAAAGGCCGTCGTACAGCAGTGCTAACTGTGGCCTTTTGCGACGCGATCTGCTATCTAAGCAGTACTCTTTCTTGCCATCGTTTGGGTTCAACTTTTTTCCTGTTTTAACAAGTTTAAATGCGGCATCTCCTCTACTGTTGCTTTGGACGTGGGGCAAACCCTCACCGCAATGGATCTTCCTTTATGCAGTTGAGACTTTCATGAGCTCAGGGCCTACTTATTGGGTTGTCCGTGCGTCGGTCGCTCTTACTTTCGCCCTTTTTATTACCATCATTGGTCAACCCTGACATAAACGCTCTGCCCAAATTGTGAACATGCAACAGAGTGCAAGTTTTGCCTTGGTGTGCCATAAAAGTTCTCATGTATTACTCTTTCCAGCCTTCGGAACCTTCGCAAACTCGCGCGGTCAATCGATCATCGATCAACTGTCAGCCCATTGAGTCTTTGTTTATTTCTCGTCTACGGCCACTTCTAAGATGTCATCAGGAGCATCCATTGCTACTCCAGATGCCCAGTCTGGACCCACGGATGCACCCGCAGCATATAGTTTCAGCGTTTTCTACTTTCCGTTTGCCGAAATCAAATCTGCACCTCTCTTTGGCAATGTTGTCCACAGAAGGCTGAAATGCGCTCAGTTTACCAACTTCCTACGTACCGTATGGCACAGGGAGCTGAGAAGAAGGTCGTTGGCCTGCCTTGAAGGCAGACGGGTTTTGCCTTGTCTTCGGTCAAAAGAATATCCTGTGAGCACTCGAGACGGTTAAAATCGTCAGAAAACCGGTATTTTTTCATTTCTACTGACTGTGAAAATGCTAAACTCAGGCCACCAGAAAACAGGTGCTTCGAAAGGAAATCAAACCATCATAGTCCCTGCTGAGCAATCGTCAAACTGGACACTGCCTCCCCCTCGTGAACCAAACAATTTTATTTGGTTTTGCATACAGTCGACATTCACGACCAAGGCAGTAGCCGGGGCATTAAACCATCTGATGCGATAATGGTTTTACCGTCTGATTTGCAGCCGTCATACCCCTGCCGACCCGAGCCCGATTTAGTCGGGGAGACATCAAATATCTTTGGGGAATCACAAACCTGATTTAAATTCCCGCCACAGGTGAACCCTGGTCAGTCGTTATATACCTTAACACTGCCATGGATTTCACTGCGTTTAATCAGGGGAAAAACCTTTGAGATTAAGAGCTCTCCATGTATTCTTATGGTATCTGGACTTCAAAATCATCTTGTCGATAGGTGACGCCCATGCTAGCTTCTATTTGCCGTTCATGTGTGTACTTGGACAGCAAGCGACGACCCTACAACGGACTACGCGGGAGTTGGGCCGGGCCAACGCGGGAACCAGATCTGGGTACGGCACACGTTACTGACTGTCCGTCCCCCTATGGCACGCCTATGCGCAGGCTCGGACCGCGCCGACGGCTTGCTACCAATCTCCCTTCGGCCCTCTTGGCCCCGTTCTGACCCCATGCCCAGTAGGATAAGAGGGAGGGAGGGCGGTAGGTGTTGTGAAGGTCTACCGTTAAAATAAACTAACTCACTCCCAAGTCACTGTCCCTGTGTCCCCCTGCTGTGGGGTATAGGGTGGACATCGCCGCCAGCAACGGTCGAACTGTCAACGAACATCCCGCAAGCGGATCGGCTTCGTCGGACATCTCCGAATTCAATGCATCAGCCCGACAACCTCAACCGCTGCCTCTCCTACCGCCCCTGCTCGAACTCCCACGGCCACCAAAACAACGACCGCTCTCGCTGCTGATGTTCACCATCTCCGTACCTCGCCCCGTCGATCATCCTCACCTTCATTATTCCTATCACAATCTCCGCGGCAAGGATTGCGACCACCACAGCTCCAACCCCCACCCTCGAACACAACTCCCCGGCGACCTGCCAACCACTATCATTACCAGTACCATCCCCATCTCCATCGATGTGGGCTCCGTCCTCACCTGTCTCCATTGTGATTGTACACTCACCTTAATCATTTACTTGCTCAGCCACTTGCGGATACATCGCGCCGCAACCGTCACACCAGTGCCAGGAACCCCCACACATTCGCAACATCTGCCTTCACCGTTGACACTGTCCAGGCACATTTGTACACCGCATGGGTATATTCGATTACATGCGTATCCACAACAGCGGAATTCAGCGCACTTTCGACACACCTTATACACCTTGATCGTCAAACATCCCTCCAGACGAACCAATTTCCTATTGACCAGCGTGACCACCGCTAGCGGCATCACAGAGAAAACCAACCCAACATCCCCCAACCTATCCTGCCCACATTGTTACCTCACGCATTGGCCCGGACGGTCACAGCGAATCCATCGCAAGGGGCTGGCGAAATAGTCCCTGGAGCGCCGACAATACATCAGCCGCCATTGCCTCGTCTGCTCTCACTGCCCCCGTACATTCAGCCATCGCATGAGTCTACTAGGTTACATGCACCTGCGTGAAAACCTGCCGTAGAACACAGCCGGCTATATCGTACCACCACATCTCTCCCCGCCAGTGCCTTCAAGACATGCATGTCAAGCACTGCTCTCATTCCCCGCATCAAACAAATGACCGGCACAAACAGTGATCGGGGAGGGGGAATTGGAATAGAGAGTAAGGTCAACGTCTCAACGCATTTTCCTCACAACAAACGGTCTCATGTGTCTAAATTTATCACATTACGTTAAAAGCCCTGGTTTGGAATGATATAGACTGACGGAATAATTTTGAATTCGCAGTCAGCCCTGTGTATGTTTGTGCGGAGTGGCCAACTGGCGGACTGAAGGCCAGATTGAAGTTGCTCCTTCTTTGTGTGGCTATGACGCTTCCACGCCGTGGAATCCGAGTCGCCTCCCTCCCTACTTGTTGGGTAAAATCCTGATCACTGCCCGTTGTTTGCCAATGGTGTGCTGGTACGCCTAAGCGGGAGCGCACGCCGCGTCAGCAACTTGCGCCTCACTCCACCTCCGGTCTTCATGACTGTGTCTTGACACAGGGCTCAGGTGAGTGAGGGAGGAGTGAGTGCGATAATTGTAGGATAAGTCCACCATCAATATAAACTAATGCGCGCGCACGTCACCGTCTCTGCTGTCACCCTGTTGTGGAGCTCACGGTTGACGTCATCCAAATCAACGGTCGAACAGTCAGAGAGTAATTGGCTGGAGTACCGTAAGGGGGGGGGAGTTGCGAGAGTTAACCTCGTTCTTTATTCCCTTCTCCCGACACCAGTCAGCCATCCCAACCAATCGGATGTTGGGATTTGACAAACGTGCTTCAGAGAGCTCAGTCGTCGTCTGCGCGTGTCACACGCGACCTGGCCGCACACAATGCATCACATTTTTGCAAAATGGAAAAATTCTCTCTTGCGATTCCCATCAAAACCGTGCAATTTTTTCAAAAGTACAAGGACTTCTTTTGAACATTAAGTTGCAATTGGTAAATGGGTCTGGCAGACGTTTTGTTTGTCTCCGACAGAAAAAAAATTCGTTTTAGCTACGTACCGCAACCAATTTTTAAAGTCTAAGATTCGGAGTGGTCCTTGACTTGTTGTCGCAATATAAGGGAAAAGTGCCGGTTCTATAAACTGTAAAAAGCAGTTTTATCGGGAGAATTTACGAAATGTTCGTGAATGAGGCAAAAAACCCTCCTCATGGACGAAGTAATTGGAGGAAAATTATGCGAGAGCGGTTGTCTTTCTTCAATGTGGTTAATAGTCCTCAGTAGTCAATAAATCTACATATCCCACCTCACAACCGCTAAGCAGCATCTTAGACAGCTCAGTGGCCATGAGCTCGCTCCCTGTAATGTACACGTTGGTGTGCTTCCACGTCTGCAATGCCTGTTTTGGGTTTTGGAAGTCTCCTTTTATTCGGGTTCGCTTACAGACACCGAGTTCTTTTCCGACGGGTCGCATACTATTCCATTCATTTGACGGCAGATATCTAGCTAGCGTCAAGCTGGAATTGAGTGGGGTTATGACTGTGTAGAGTACTTTGTCACTGTCTCTGATCTAAAAATATGCATCCTTACTTGTATAGAACTTGGAATTTAGTTCTTTGGAAATTCAAATCTCTGTATGCTTCTCATTCGTTATCTTCGATATGCGGATACAGGTTGCAGTTGTTAAGCCATTGCGAAATTTGTTGGTTCCAGTAAATGCTGCTGGGTATGCCTGTTTCAGTTTCATACCGAGGAAATATTGCTTCAGAGTTCCTTAATAGGCTAGCTTTATATGACTAGACGTTTTCTCACAGTTATTTATTAAAAGTCGATCCAGGCACTCGTCTTTTTAACAGTTAGTGTTTAAACATGCAGAGACTGGCCAGGTCACTTAAGTAATACCTGGGTCTTTAGCTTGGACTCAAAAGTATCTTTGATTCTGCCTGTGGATTAAGGATAAAATGCCAACTTGGTGTTTTTCGTTTGAGCATTTGCCTAATACTGCCTTATATCAGTTTACGCCCTCTTTACTTGACTGTTCTGATTTTTATCAAAATGACTTTTGACTGGAGTTGTTCGCTGAATCATCGAGTTTTTCTACTTTGCTATGCGTTTGTTGAGAACGCACGTCATCAGGAGATCTCATAGCGCGGACCTCACTTGCGACCAAGATAAAATAATAATATATGTCTTCGTTTGTTTTTGAATACTGTGTAAAGCAGCCAGCATCATGAATACGTCGATTCTGCTTCAAAATAGTTTAAGCGCAGCTCAGGAGGTGCCTTCATTCAGGGTAGTTTACTCGGCTCGCCATTATTTTGTCCTTTTGTAAACGATGTACCGGATTTATTTCAGAATGGTAGGCTCTGCGTGCATGCCGATAATTTGAAAGTGGCATATAAATACAATCTAGCAAATCGTGACATCGTGCTCGAGCTCCTAAAAAGCGACCTACAGGAATTTGCCCAGTGTTGCTGCACATGGCGCCTTTCACCTTCTTGCTCAGTCACGGTTGTTGGCGACAACCACCAACCTCAGCTAAGTACTGACCTTCGCGAAATAAATGTGTCCGAAGTCATGAAGTATCTGGGTTATCATACTCCAAGAGTCTTAATCTTTCGGAGCTCTGTGCCCTGATAGCCTCCAAAGCACGTAGAACAACCGAGTTTATCCTTCGAAACTTTAAAACCGGTGATGTTAGAATGCGCGTTTGTAACATGCACGTTAGACCTGGCCTGGAATAATATTCGTTTTCATTTAGTCTCGTTAGGGCTACTGAGCGGAACAAAATAGAATCCGGCAAACATTTTTTACCAAGAGAGTTTTAACCCCGGAACACCGGACTTTGTCTCCCTAAGAACGTTGCCGGCTTAGAGGTTTTGATCCTTTATGGTTTTTTAGATTACAAAAGTGACTATTTTTACTATCTAGGCTTCTATATAATCGTCCCTTTAACCCACTCACTACTTTAAGACATCTTGTCCAGGGTGCCGTAACAGTCACCGTGAGGTCTTTTTATTTCCTCCTATGGCACCTACCGTTAAATATCGTCGATCGTTTTCTGTGAACACAATTGCTATTGGGAATAAACTACCCAGGAATGTGAAATTTTTGAAAAATTGTGCTTTGTTTAAGAGAACTATTACTCGTTTTTGCTTTCAGAAAAACTGCCGAAAATTTTGGGTACTGAATCCACTGATCGAATATACCGTAGCGATGGCGTTTGTAGTGTCTGATCCCCATGGCCGGTCTCACCAGGGACAGCTCCTTCAGTCAACAGCGACAACTGTTCTTCAGTGCTTCTCTTTGGTCCAGTCCCAACTTCATGAGAAGAAATGGCGACTGAAGATATCCGATTCAGTGCTACCCCTCCCTTTTTTGACTGCCGTCATTTCATGGACAGCAGTTGTTTTTCTCCCGAACCCTTCAAACTACACAAGAACATCGCCCTCCTTACGTAATTATCAGGAGTTTTTTTCACTGCTGGCCGGATTTGTGCTTTATCTTTTCCTGACAATGCCTGTGAAATGGCATTAAATCAATTATTATTATTATCACCTACAACTATGAAAGTTCCTTTAAAGGCGAAGAGAACATCGGTTGCCATTTTGAATTTCCTGACGCATTGAGAGAAGGGCTTCAGAGATGACAGGTACCTTCCGTCTATGAAGTATTGATGATAATCTCTATTTGCATTTTCCTCCTTCGTGAGTCGCAGTGCGACACAATTGTCAATGTTACACCGCAGCAATCATTCACCGGAAAATTCGCACAGGCAGTTAAGTCCTTCATTCAGAACCCCTCCATCAGTTTCACATTCGATCCTTTACCATACTCTAATGTCACCTGCAGGCATAACTCCCCTACGTTCAAGTCCATTTATGCAGTCGTTGGCATAAATGGGAAGATAAGTGGTCTATGCACAGAATCTTGACGTACTTCACTCAAAACTACCACTTACATTGATTTCGAATTACCAATGATCACAGACTGCTGTCCGCTGATCAAGTAGTTCCTCATCCAGTGGGGTGTTTTCTCTGTTATCGTAGATTCTCGGACATTATGGAGTAACCGGTGCTACGGAACGCTATCGAAGACTATCTTTAAAGCCGATATAAACGACGTCAACTCTTGTGACTTCGTCTAACGAGCGGAATCACTGTTTTATTTAACACAGCATGTTGGCCGAACGAGAGTGGTTTTATCGAAAGTTATGCTGAATAATGCCAAAGATATTCTTCCGTTTGAGGAAATTCCTACTGGCTTTTTTGATTATCATTCCAATAACTTTGCAACAAATGTATTTTAGGTCCACCGACCGATAGTCGTTAGCACCTGTTCTGGACCCACCCTCGTGGATGAAGCAACTCTCGACATCTTTCAATCAGAGGAAAGAAGGCCTAGATCAATAGACAACTACAAATGTGCGAAAGTGGTTTAGACGGTTCGCAAGTGGGCTCATTAGAGCCAGTTGACGGTATTTGGTCCGAAACTGGGGAAATTTGTCCCTTAAGCATAAGAACTCACATCCTTACATCTTCTGTGAAATCGATGCTTCCGATTAATGCACCGTCTGTCACGGTTGGAAAGTCAACCTGGCCAAGGTCCGCTTCATCGGCATCCGGTCACCTCTACTCGATTTCATCGAGTCCTATCTATCCAACCAATATCAGAAAGCCATGGTCGGTAAAAGCTACTTGAAACCTCACTTGATCACGAGTGGCGTACTTCAAGGCACGTTTCTGGGTCCGCTACTCTTCCTTCTTTACATCACTGGTTTTTCGACCGAAATCAGAAATTCGTAAAATGTTGTTTATTCCGATGACGTAAATTATGTTTACTCATATTCTAGGGGTACCGCAAATGCTTGTGTTGAAAAAATGTATACTGATTTACTACGATTAGGCAGATGAAGTTCAACATGGCAGATGGAGTTTTGATCGTCTATGTGTCGTTTCATGTCTTTTAGTGCTAGCAAACTTCCTGGTGCCATGATTTTTCAGAATAACCCACTCTCAGGATGCTCCACCAAAAAGGACCTAGGTTTAAGCTATACGAATAAACCTGCTTTATCACCTCATGCAGATAGAATTCCTGACAAAGCCGCACACATTTTTGGGTTCATATCGCATAATTTTTTCCTTCCAGAAATGAAGCGAAGACTTTATCAAATGTTCGTTCTTTCTGCCCTCGAATACTCTTGTCATTACTTTTGTTTAATGAACGCATCTGGTCGTTATAAGATCGAAAATGTTCAGAGGCTTTTCATCCAGAAACACTTCTCTCAAGCTGCATCCGGTATTTCTTATATTCAGAGATGTCAGCTGGCGAAAATTAATTTTTTTTGGATTAGAAGATTCGAAACTGGCCTTTGCTTACTTTTTCGCATTAGCTCTGGCTCCAATCTTCCGCTCATTGACACTCTCACTCCGAGAGATTGGTCTTATGGCACGCGTAACTCCTGCATGGTGATTCAGCCGTCTCTTTGTGCTTTATTTAAACGCTCCTTCTTTTGCTTCAAAATATGCTTTCCTTTGAAATAATCTTCCGCCAGAAATTCGCTCATCGCCTAAGTTATCGGTATTCAAATCGAAATTACGCAAACACCTTACACCGGAAAGTATAAAGGCACTTTTAATTCTCTCATTCCCGAACACTGAGCTTCTTGACTTCGAGAAGGATCCTCCTGGGATTTAGTGTTTGATCAAGTAGAAACCCTCAATTTTATCTTTCCAGACCCTGTTTTGAATTGGTTTCTAAATCCACTGCTATCACTCCTCCCCCATAGCGACAATTTTCGCGGTTATTGATGTCATCTCCCGCATTCCGAACTCATGCGGTCTGCCGACGCTCAGGGCGGAACCCTCAGTAATCGCCGTCTACTAGTAGTTTGGTCGTACCTCCCTTCCCCACTGCTCGGCTGAGCTCGAAGCGTGCTGTGGCCGATCGCATCTGGGTTCCCCTCGTCTGGCCTCTTTGACGCGAATAGTCTCATGCGGCGTATCAATCCGGCCCAGACGATCTCAATTGTGAATCCCGTATACAATGCCACATGCAAGCCAGTCCTGTCTGACCCGCATACGTACACCTCAGGACACCCAGTTTTTTGGTCTGAAAAGGCTACTCCTGGGATTTAATGGTAGATCACGTGGAAACCCTCACTTATATTTCTACAGCCCCCTGTTTTTAATCGGCTACCGAATTCACTGTTCTTACTCCTTTCCCGCAGCGATGATTTTCGCAGTTCTTGATGTCATTTCATTTCGACCACAAGCGGCCTGTCCACGCTCACGGTATGATCCTTCCTATTCGCCATCTACTAGTAGTTTGGTCGATTCGCAAAGAGATCCCATTGTCGTACTTTCCTTGTTCCCTCCCCGTCTGGACTTGAAGCGGACCGTTACCGATCTCGTCTGGGTTCCTGTCGTCACGCCACTTTGACGCGAATAGTCCCATCTGCTGTATGGATTCTGCCTTGACGATGTCCGTATTGAATCCCTTATACACTACCGCCTGCAGGCCGGTCCTGCCTGTACCCTTACTCTTCCGTGAACGACAGTTTTTCTCGTTTAAAGTTAATCCAGTCACATTCATTTTGTTTATTAGGCAAAGGGGTTTTTACTGCTCGCTAATCGTTTTTTGACCAAACTGCTTATTCGAAATGCTTGAACTGAATACTCTGGAACTTCTATCTACCTGTTCTAAAATCCCTTTGAAAATTTAACTTTTACTTGCAACCGAGGGTCTTTAACGAAAATTTTATTTATTTGTTTGTCGGCAAAAGATAATACGAAAAAGCGGCTAGGATGTTCAATCTGATCATCATTTTCGCAATGTTTTTAATTGTTTTCTCGCTTAAATTGGTAATACCTGTTGGCATCTGTTGGGGTCTTGGCTTTAACACTTACAAAAAACTTACAACACTTACAAAAATATGTCAAACCTTCAAACAGATGTTTTTTGTTGTCGGAAGGAAAACCGTGGGCTAACAATGGAAATAAAATTCTAAAGAATTAAATAAATACTAGAAATTACATTAGGTGGCCTAACTGCTAATTTTCAATTTTCATTATAATTCAGTATACGCACTGTAGATAGACAGGGTCTTTGAAACCCCCTATTTACACACCCACGTCGAATGAGACGTGCCTTTCTTTATATAGGCATATAGGTACATTCAACCGCATCCGCATTGTAAAGGGGTTGAATTTCAGCCTGGCCTTCGAGGACTTTTTTAAATTTGCTACCACGACCAACCTCCGAGGTCACCCGTCAAAACTGCGCACTCAGCAGGCAAAGCTGGATGTGCGGAAGTTCTCCTTCTCTGTTCGAGTGGTCAAACCATGGAATTCCCTTCCCGCGGACGTTTTGATGTCCCATCAAAACAAAGTTTCAAAAAGAACCTTGACTTATTTATATTCCGAAATGACCAAGAGCGATGGGAAGTCGACCTCACTCCCTGTAACTCGTTCCCGTTTAGACCTACCATAATGAGCTCTTTTAAACTATTTCTGTATACCACACATTTTTACGTTGCAAATAAGGTAATCAAAGGCCCACGCCTAGGTTCAAGGTCAAGGTCAAGGTCAAGGCGCGCAGCTCTATTTCAAAGATAAGTGAAGCTCTGCATTTATCTGGATATTCTTAAGTAATTAATGCCTGAGCTCTTTTAAACTATTTCTGTATACCACACATTTTTACGTTGCAAATAAGGTAATCAAAGGCCCACGCCTAGGATCAAGGTCAAGGTCAAGGTCAAGGCGCGCAGCTCTATTTCAAAGATAAGTGAAGCTCTGCATTTATCTGGATATTCTTAAGTAATTAATGCCTGTTTTTTACTTGAGTCCGTTTTAAAAGGCGCCTTTCTATATAAGGTAAAATTTTTTTCCCAGTTTGTTTGACAGTCTGGCAAAATAGTCGTATTTTGTAAAAATCCATTGTAGTGAATCCTTTCCCTACTACCGCTTTCTAGTTTTCGTGGTAAAAAAACAGTAATACGTGCTACTCAGTGCGCGTTTCCGTTTTGATCCCTCTTCTGTAACGAAAAAACTTTTTTTTGTCTGTAATGCCCCGCAGAGCACGTGCTAAAAGGCGAAAGCTTGCGGCCTCCCCACCGTCTCTGGGCGCTAAAGTCGTGACTGAAGACATGGCAGACGCCAGCGTATGTTCTTCGCCGTCTGCAGATCTGATTAACTCACAAATCCCATTGGTACATGTAGAACCTCTCGACCCTTCAGTCGTCCAAAAATACGCCTCTGCTAGTCGTAGCAGGCCATCAGCCGGCGAAATAATCGATCAGCTGATTTATGGAGACATAAACAGCACTTCTGAAAAAGTGCTTGAACAAGCTTTTAAACTTATTGGGGTAATAAGTTCGGAAACTGAGGAACGAATTAAACGCAAGCATAATTTTGTACTGCGAAACATTCCGAGCCACTTATCTGCTATGGAGGGAGCGCATGTGTTCCTACAAAGTTGTGGCTTGAGTTTTAGTGTCGCACAAGCTAAGAGACTTCGCTCGCTTAGTCGTAATGCGCCGATACTAGTTACCCTTTTCTCCATGATAGAAGTCGATTTTATCTTGTCGAGTAGGGAGATGACTAGAGACTTCTGCCGTAAATGGCGCTGCTCCGTTTCGCCAGACCTCACACCCCTGCAGCGAAGACTGAATAAACTGAAATCGGCAAAAACCAACACCAAGATAATGACACCTACTGTCAGTCTGAATATGTCCTCTACAACACCACCTGCGGCATCTGCAAGTCACGGCATTGTCAATTCCGTAGGAAGTTCAACTACTTTTAATGCTGACCTCTTTAAACACACCACCACGCCTGGTATAAACACGCCTCTATCGACTCCCTCAGCAACCCCTAGTAAGCCTAAGCATGTGCCTAAGTCAAAGGCAAATCCAGTTGCTGTCACAGACACTCGGA